>ML804265.1:190121-210919 GCA_009831015.1 Picea engelmannii | reverse complement strand
GCACATAGGTAGATCAATGTATTCGGATGTAATAAAGGTCAATATTAATAAGACCTTTCAATAAAATAGAATAAGGCGGATGTAAGAAGACCTAATTGAAGCTTCCGCTTCTAGAAGGATCTTCCTCTAGATGCTTCTTTTTATTATAAATAGGAGTCGAGGGTATGAGAACCCTAGCTTGGATATTATTGTAACAAAGCGCTGCTCGATTGGAGGTTGCCCCCTCGAAGAGGCCTGTGAACATTGCTACTTGATTCTAAGTGCTATTTCTGTTGCTATTTCGTATATCATTTATGTGTATTGTGAAGATTATGCTGGATATTTTACTGTTATTCTGTCATTACTAGCATTTCGTTTCTGTTCTGCATATTTTATATATCTGGTATCTTGCAGCTGCTCTCCCGACTGGGGGAAATCCTGGTTTCAAAAAACCTATTTCTATGCAGGGTACTATTCCTGCACAGGGGGCACACCCAGGAACTTCTTCCGCATCAGGGCCTTGGAATTCTTGGTAGGGATCCATTGCCTCGTCAGGAATGCCGATCTGGGGTAATTCTTTTCACAATCAATGGAACCCTGGACAAGGTACTATGCCTATCCCCACGAGACCGACATGGGGAAACCCTTCCCAAAGTCCTTCGAATGTAATGCATGCCCAACCATCTATGTCCTATTTTGGAAATCAACTGATGATGTCTCCTCACACGCAAAATCCATATGCTAGCCATGGCCATGGTTTTTATCAGAATTTGGGCCAGCAGCTGAACTTTTCCTGGCAACCTGGTGCCAGTCAAACTCCAAGCCCCTTTTTCCCAGGTTATCACCAACAACCCAAACTACCCTTCCTAGCAACTTTGCATTTGCCAGACTTGACAAGGTTGTTGAATGACCCTATCTGTCACAATCCGCGTTGGCCTCCTATGCCAATGAAGTTTCTTTCGGACATCCCAAAGTTCGAAGCCAAGACTAACGAAGATCCAGGAGATCATGTGACTACCTTCCATCTTTGGTGCTCATCTAACTCATTGAAAGATGACTCCGTACAATTGCGATTGTTTCAATGTACTCTCATTGGGAGTGCCGCGAAATGGTACATTGAGCTTGATTGCTCAAGATACTCTTCCTTTGGCGAACTGGCGATGGATTTCCTAAACCATTTCCAGTTACCTGTGAGATACGATGCTGGCACCGAATTGCTGGCCAATTTCTCACAAACAAAAGCAGACCATATCTCTGATCACATCCGAGAATGGAGATGTTGAAAGAGTTTAATTAAGGTACCAGTCCCACCAACATTCCTGCTCGAGTGGTTCCTTATGTCTTTGGTCCCACAGTTATCCAAAGACGTCGCGACGTCGGGAGTATTTTCTAAAGAAGACGCCATCATGAGAGCTCAACAACTTGAGCTAATCTATTCTAAGTCTGGTTTATTATATAATATCTTTCCAGATGCGCCATGCTCAATACTTGATAAAACCAGATAGAGAGCTGGACCACATGCCGATGGTATTGTTGGTTTAGCACAAACAAAGCCCGCTGAGCAATTGATGAAGAAGTTGCAACAATTTTCTATACAACACACAATGGCCAACCAAACTGCTGCTTTGGCTGCTCCCCCTACCAAAACATCGGATGTACACACCATGCAATCAACTAATCCAAAGGCTACCGAGCAGCTTGAAGGAAAGAAAAAACAACGAAAGAAGGGTAAGGGGGATAAAAAACCTACCGATAATTCTGGCAGGGACAACCCTGAGAAACAAAAGGCGCGATATCCATGCAACTTGTGCGCGGAAGACCACCCAACCCATCTATGTCCTCAGCTTGCAAAAGCCCAAAATTTTGTGATGCAACAACAACCTGTTGTGTTAACCAATCCATTTCAACATGGGAAAAATCTAACCCAAGCCTCTGGAAGCACGGAAGGGGGAAACCAAGGACCCTCTCCATCTTCGAACAACCCCACATCCACGAACATATATATGGTGAAGGGGGATGCTTTTATATCGAATAGAGTGCAGGACTATAGTAAACCAAGCACTTCTGAGAAGGGCAAAGAAGATGAATTCCCATCTCTTCCTCTACAGATTGAGAATACATTGGGAAAAACAATGACACGCATCCCAAAAGGCGCTTTCAAAAAATCTTCTCACAAGCCAAACACAAGGGCCACCCATAACTATTCTATGGTGGAAGATTTATCACAAACCCCTTGTGCGATGTCTTCTTTGGAGGTCCTCCAAAGCTGCCCTTCCCAAAGGAAATCCTTGTTAACCGCTTTAGGATCTACCAAGACTTGTAATCCAGGTACAATCATGATGGATACAACCGACTTAAAACCTCATCTGCCTTACCACATAGCATTTCAGATAGTAGTGGCTTATCCCATGAAAATTTTTATTCGGAATATCTTCCGCACGGTGGTTGATGAGGGCACCTCGACGTGCGTTATGTCGTTGACATGTTGGAAGGATGTTGGCTAGCCCATTTTGTCTCCGTCACCTACTCTTCTTACTGCTTTCGATGGTCGTTTGTTCCAACCACATGGTATCATTCCCTCTTTCCCCGTGCAGTTAGGAGGGAAGACCGTGTGTGTCGAGGTAGAGGTAGTTGATGTGTCCCTCGACTATAACCTCTTGTTAGGGAGGAGTTGGACTTATGCCATGCAAGCTGTGGTTGCTATAGTTTTCTGGGTCTTGTTGTTTCTATACGAAGGCTGGATTGTGACCATCGATCAATTGTCTTTCTCCAGACTTGACCCTTCATTGGGGGAATCCACATTCCCAATGATTGATAATCCTCAACCAGGCATGGTCAACGTAGTGGTTGGTTTGTGCTCATATTTGATGGGTACCTTCGATTACCTTCCCCCTCAAGGCGATATCAAGTTTATATCCAATCACCATAAGGTTGATATTTTTCAAGTTTCATCGTTCCGAACGACTTACTTCGATGATCCATGGATACTTCCTTCCCCATCGACCATGATGGATGGGACAGGGTACCTGGGCATGTCCATGCCCTTGTCCATAGCTGAAGTAGCATATTGTTTAGTCCAACAAGCTTCAACCAACATTGATCCAACTCCTGCACAAGAGTTCGATCCACTTCTAGAACCTATTTGGGATTAGGGTTCTCTCGCTGACACCGATTCATTAAAATTAGTCTTGCCCTCTGATGAAGCTATAATTGAAGTAATGATTGGTTCGGACAAACCTTGGGAAGATCTTCATCATAGATCATACTTCCTCCGAGAGTTAAGCAGAATTGAAGCTGGAAAATTCACCTTGACTATGACGGGAGATAGGTCTTGTCCTATTAATCCCTTAGCTACACATGAGGTTTATGCTGAGGGTAATATGGAAACTACCGCTGAAACCTTACCGACCAATATCTCCCAAAACCCTGGTGTCGTGGAGAATGTTTTCGTCGGATCTGACTGCTCCCCTAGAGAGATTCAAATCTACACAGCTCTTTTTAAAGAATTCCACGACATTTTTTCCTGGTCTTACGAGGAAATGCCAGGCATCAATCCAAAAATAGTTGAACATGAAATCACAACGTATCTAGATGCCAAGCCTGTCTAGCAGAAGCTTCGTCTAGTTAACCCCAAGAAAGAAGCAACCATTAAGGTTGAGGTTGAGAAACTACTAAAATCCAGTTTTATCTATCCTATCCATTTGACCCAATGGGTGTCAAACCCCGTGACGGTCAATAAAAAACAAGGCACAATTCGTGTATGTACAGACTTTTGTGATTTGAACAAGGCCTGTCCCAAAGATAATTTTTCCATGCCATTCATTGACCAGATAATTAATGAATGTGCGGGTTGCAAGGCCTTCTCTTTCATGGATGATTTTTCGGGATATAACCAAATACAAATCAAACCTGAGGACCGGCACAAAACAACATTCATATGTCCATGGGGTACATTCGCGTATCGTAAGATGCCTTTTGGTATCAAAAATGTTGGAGCCACCTTTCAGCGGGCCATGTATTTTGCTTTCCATGACCTCAAGCATATAGTCGAGGCCTATTTAGATGATTTAGCATCTCGATCTCGCAAGAGAACGAATCATCCCACACACCTTCGACTTATCTTTGAGCATTGTCGCTACTTTCGGATTCGATTGAATCCAAACAAGTGCAAATTTTGCGTAAAATTAGGACGTTTGTTAGGTTTCATAGTGTCAACAATAGGGATCATGGTCGATCCTCTCAAGGTTGAGGCAATAATTCAGTTTCCCCCCCCATGCACAATCCTTCAACTTCAGAGTCTACAGGGCACGATTTTTTTTTTAAGACGCTTCATCGCTAACTATGCCGAGATCACCAAGGGATTTATGCACTTACTTAATAAATACGTTCCTTTTTATTGGGACGATGCCTCTCAATGCTCTTTCACCACATTGAAACATGCACTCACAACTGCCCCTCTGCTCCGACCACCTAACTATAACAAGGATTTATTATTATATCTGGCTGCAACAGAGTCAACCATTGGCATGGTATTAGTTTAGGAAGATGACTTGTTCTCAGAATATGTCATCTATTACCTAAGCCAAGGCCTCATAGGACTGGAACTCAATTATTCTCATATTGAAAAACTTGCGTTGGCAGCAGTCCATGCTGTTCAACGGTTCCGTCATTATGTTTTGTTTTGCAAGACCATCATCATTGCTGTCATGAATCCATTTCAGTACATGTTGAAATGACAGGTAATAGGCAGAAAGATCAATAGATGGATAGTCTTCCTCCAGGAGTTTGACTTAGATTTCGTTACAGCAAAATCCAAAAAGTCACTGGTCTTCGCAGAACTTATTTCAAAACTTTCGGTTGAGTCAGGTGATCTTGTGCCCGAAGAGTCGCCTATCAGAGGAGATATGTTTTTGATCACCTCTTCGGATCCCTGGTATGGAGATATACTTATCTATCTCCATACTTTGAAGTGCCCCACCTCTGCTTCTCGTGATGAGCATTGACGCATACACCATCAGGCTAAGAATGATCTCATACTCAATGATACATTGTATCAGAGAGGTGTAGACTGCATCCTGCGCCGATGTCTTACTCATGAAGAAGAAGTTATCATGCTTAACGATTGCCATAATGGATCCTATGGCGGTCATTTGTCTGGGTTGGCAACAACCCAAAATATTCTACGAGCAGGTTACTTCTAGTCGACACTTATCAAAGATTGTATCAAATCGATCAAGAAGTGCCATCTATGCCAAATATTCTCTGGGAAGATGAGGGTACATCTCGCTCCCATGTTTCCTTTCATCACAGTTGGCCCCTTCACCAAGTGGGGGATTGTTTACACTACATGCAACCCTCCTTTAGCAAGGGGGCACCGCTATATCATCGTAGCTGTAGACTAATTCACAAAGTGGGTTGAAGCTATGCCAACATTTAAATATGATTGAGAGACTGCAACTCTCTTTTTATTCAATCAGATAATAGCAAGGTTCGACATCCCGAGGGAGATTGTCACTGACCATGGCAGTCACTTTCAGAACTAGATGATGACCAAGTTAACATCAAAGCTTGGGTTACGTCAAGAAGATTCATCACCCTACTACCCCCAAGCAAATGGTCAGGTGGAAGCTGTAAACAAAACTCTTAAGACCATTCTACAACGAACGATCAACTCAGCCAAGTCAAATTGGAATTTGATGTTATACTCGGCACTATGGGCTTACCGAATGTCTGTTAAGACTGCAACCAATTTATCACCTTTCCAACTCATTTATGGGCTGGAGGCAGTCTTGCCTATCAAATGTCAGATCCCGTCTGTAAAGTTGGCAGTACAATTATTGCCAGACACTTCTCCCCTTGAAGAACGGTTAGTATACCTTGAGAAGCTCAATGAGAAACATCGTGATGCAGCCCTAGCCAATGAGGCTCACAAACATAAAGTCAAGTGTCAGTATGATAGGTCTGTTCGTCCTCAGATTTTCTCTGAAGGCGACCTTGTCCTAGTCTATGACCAAGATAAGGACCCCCTGGGGGCAGGAAAATTCAAACCCATGTGGTTCAGACCTTTCATCATAAAAGAGTTTTTAAAAAAGGGTGCTTATCGTCTGGTTGACTTTGAAGGGAATGTTTTGGCAGAGCCTAGAAATGGGCTCTACCTCAAGAAGTATTACTCATAGGCAGGTCACCGTGGGTAAATTTTTGTAACATATGTATAGTCTTTGTACTATTACTTTCTAGTTTCTTTTAGTGTTATGGACGTGTCGTTGATGTTATGTTTCGTCACTGTGGAAGATGTCAAGTGATTCCGAGGTGTTCATTAGGTATGCAGACGGTGATAGCCGACACACTTGGAGGCTTGCCTCCGCAGCTTGGGTAATATTTACACCTCAAGGCCAATTATTATCTTCCGGAGGTATATGCTTAGGTGACACCACAAACAATGTTGCCGAGTATAGTGCAGTTATTGAGTTTCTTCATGATGCTTTATCATTTGGTATCTCTCATCTTTGGGTCTATCTCGACACTCAGTTGGTTGTGTCTCAGTTAAACAGAGTATACCGAGTTCATGATCTGACTTTACATCGACGATTCCTTAGGGTACGTCTCTTAGAACAAACTTTGATTATATTACATATTTTCATGTTCCTAGGAGATTAAACCAAGTTACAGATACTATAGCTAATCAAATTTTAGATTGGCATCTTTCACACATATGAAATAACATTCACATAAATATGTAAATACATTTTTTGCACACATGATCCATAAGACACAAAAGACATAAAAATCCATATATAATATCATAAAGTAACCAGAGTACACAGATGGATGCAAGCACCTAAAAAATATGACCAATAATGAGTCACGGGGCTTATGCCCTCAAAAAATATATACAAGTAGTTCTCGTGGCATGGGAAATGTCTAACTAAGGTCAGGGTCTGTGGGCCCTGTTATACTGATCCACAGTGTTGGCTAAACGCTGAAACAACCGGATCCACATCCGTGGTGCCCCCACTACCTGAGGCTGCATAGATGGTGGCAGGTCCTCAATCTCTGCCATAGGGACCATGCGAGTGAGCATAGTAAAGTTTCACTCGACTCGTCTCAATACCCTCTCAGCCTCCCCGGCTAGAATATCTCCTACTACTGTTGGTCCCCCTGTGGTGGCAAGTGCGGCCCCTGGCTGAGGACGATGCCTGTTCCTCGCATAGTCAGCGGGTCGCACTGGTCCCACATATGCACACAATGAACACATATCCATCAAATAATTTGGTATAAAAAAAAAACGATATATATAAAAAAAACAACATAAAAATTACATATGTTTAAAAAAAAAAAAAACCAATGATGAAGACTTACCCATCTCTCCTTGCTCCTCACCAGGAGGTACTGGTATCTCAGGATCCCTCGAAAAATCAATCCCTGCATAAGGGTAATCCTCGATAACTGGGATCTACCGTGATAGCTAGGCAAAGAAATTATCATCGAAGGACTCATTAGTCCTTCCACCACCCTATCCTGGCAACAATATTGCCCATCTACACATAGCAGGAAGAGAGGCCTGATGTCCTCATACCACTACTCGAGGACTAAAACTTGAAACTCTCTCAAAGAAGAATGAGCACAGAACGGTCCTGAACCCAAAGTTGCTCTGTGTCCGCAAATGACAATCTGTCAATTGTCTCTTCATACACTCAAGCAATGTGGTACTCCAATCAAATATTTGTGCATTTAAGCACTGGACTGCACATTGGTTGGTGATGATCCCAATGTTGCACGATGACAATACCAATGTAGCATCTAGATTCCACTCAACTGATCAAACTGAAGTGAAAACTGAAGAGAATATTCTCCCTAGAGGAATATTCTTCCTAAAATATAGGAGACTGAATAATGACTAATAAACATAGGATAAACCTTAGGAAAAATAAATCCTAGGTGTGTGTGAAGTAGCTCCAACACCCCCTTGAACATCACTGTGGTGAAAATAAAGAATGGGTCCCGACAATGAGGCCATGTTAGGTAACCAAATAAAAAATATACATTGAAATAAAGAGAGGAAAGATGGAAAACCTCATGGGAAAACCCCTCCTTTAAGGTACAATTTATGTAAAAAGAAGAACTGACAGTTTCTAGGCAACTGTGTCCTTCACTCCAAGACGACTGTGCAAAGAATGGAACTTCTGCTCAGTGAAGGTCTTGGTGAAGATGTTTGCAGTCTGTTCTGTTGAAGGACATAACTGAAGGTCAATGATCCCCTCGTGTACTAAGTCCTGGATGTAGTGCATGTGGATCTTGATGTGCTTCATCTGCTGCCTTTGAACTTGATCTCTGCAGAACTTCAGAGTGATCTGGTTCTCACACCAGATGACGATCGACCGATGAAACTGAATGCCCAACTCAGTGAGAAAATATTGTAGCCACATATCTTGAATGGTTATGTTAACTACCCCTCTATACTCTACCTAAAATGAAGATAGAGACATAACATCCTGCTTCTTGCTCGACCAACATATAGGCCCAAAACCAAGACCGAGTGAGTAACCATATGTGGAAATGCGATCAATGCTATCACTAGCCCATTCAAGATCATGGAACAAGATGATATCCAATGTAGAGTCTGCTACATAATGAATCCCAAAGGTTATGGTGCCCTGTACGTATTGAAGAATACACTTGCAACCTTCCAATGTAGCTCATGCAACTTCTGCATGAACCTAGAAACTGCACCAACTACATAAGAGAGGTCTGGTTTGGAGTGTGTGAGATACAAAAATATCCCCACTAGATGTTTGTACAGAGTGTTGTCAACTAGTGGAGTGTCCCCGTCATCCTCAAGTTTGACTCCTGATAGGAAAGAAGTCGATGCAGACGTGTAGTCTTTCATGTGAAATCTCTCAAGGAGATCTCTTGCATACTTGGCCTAAGCCAATTTGATTCCTGATGCATCCTAAATGATCTCGAGTCCAAGGAATAAGTGTAGTAGAACCATGTCTGTCATTAAGAACCTATCATGCAAAATACTCTTGACTGTAGAAATCGCTGAAGTCGAGCAACCAGTGATCAACAAATCATCAACCTATAGAACTAAGAGTAGAAGTGAATCAACTGTCTTGAGCATGTAAACAGTCAAGTTTGATTTACAACGTACAAAGTTATGTGACAACAAGTAGGAGTCCATCTTGGCATACCATTCCCTCGGAGCCTGCTTGAATCCATAAAGAGACTTCTTCAGTCGACAGACCAAAGATGAATCCTGCATAAATCCCTGTGAAGAAATGCGTTCTTCACATCCATCTTATGGACTTCCCATCCCTTGGCTACCGCGATGGAAAGTGCCAAATGTATGGAATCCATATTCACTACTGAAGCAAGGTCTCATCATAGTCAATGCCATGCACCTACTAAAATCATTTGGAAACAAGCCTAGCTTTGTATCTACTAATCTGTCCATCTACTGCACTCTTGGTCCTGTAGACCCATCTGCACCTGACAAGTTTCCTTCCTGAAGGAAGGGGAACCATATCCCAAGTTTGGTTGTCGAGGAGGCATTTTTACTCCTCCTGCATGGTGGATTCCCAAAATGGATTTCCAGCAGCCTCGCCATAAGAATGTGGATCTGAATACTGAACTAGGAAAAGATGTCTGGGTGGAAACAATTAAGTGGTAGTGAGTGCAATATGAGGCTCCTTGAAATCATATCAAGTCCTCCTAGTATTAACTGTATCACCAACAAGATCCCCTACATCCTTAAGAGTACTCTTGGCCCACTTGGGCATCTGCTCTGGCTCTACATCTACATCTACATGCATTGAACCTGCATATGAATGTACTGAATCTGTATCTGGATCATCTGAATCCTCTGAATAAAAAATATCATCTAAAGAAAAGTCGACATGTGCATGCTCATCATCTTTGATAGGTGGAAGAACAAAGGTGTTTGCATGTAGTTCTTGAGGTACATGAGAGACACTTTCCTCAAATTGGACACTTCTCTCAATGTTGAGTCAGTTCGAGGAAAGATCAATAACTCTGTATCCCTTCGCACGGTTGGGGTATCCAACAAAGATACACTCTGTGCTCTGTGGATCAAGTTCCTTCCTCTTTTCAAAGGGAATACGGGCCCATGCACGTGAACCGAAAATACGAAAGTTGGTCACTTCCAGTTTGAGGCCACTTCAAGCCTCATAGGGGGTCTTATCGTTGACATATCTATGGGGAGATCTATTTTGGATGTAGGTTGCACAATTAAGTGCTTCAACCCATAATATCTGTGGAAGTGACTTTTCATGTAGCATGTAAGAGGCCATCTCTTTTAGAGATTTGTTTTTCCACTCAACAACTCTGTTTTGCTGTGGAGTATAGGGAACTGTGTGCTATAAGTGAATCCTTGCCTCATGAAAAATATTCTAGATCTCACGGTTGACATACTCTCACATTTCATTAGTTCATAGGATTTTGATTTTATTTCCTGACTATGTCTCAACCAGGGCTTTGAAATCTTTGAGGTGTTGAAAGACCTCTAATTTTTACCTGAGAAAGAAAATCCATGTGAAGCATGAGGAATCATAAAAAAAAATGAGCACGTACCTTGCTTTGTTGATTGATGGATGCAGAAAATGGCCCATGAGGTCAATATGGATTAGATCTAAAGGAGAGGAATCCCTCTATGTCTTTCCTTTGTTGAATTTATCTTGAGGGTGTTTTCCAAGAACACATCCTGTTATCACATAAAGTTGTCAAAGGTCGTATGTGTTTGGTGTGAAAACCCAAGTCTGCACCCCTTCTCTGCCTCTCTCTTTTCCGCACACCATTCCTAGGATTTTTTCCTCTTCTAGTTGATAAAGTCAATTCCCCTTTCTGATCAATGACCTGGTTTTCCTTAGTGTCTTGTTTGACTGGTCCTCGACTCAAGGTTTTTCTGTTTTCTTTAAAGGATGAACACATATCGTGATTTTGGTCGAATTACTGGTCATATTTGTTTCCATTTATTAGCTCACAACAGGTTGTCCAAGTCCTTTGTTTGCACAAGGATCAACCTTAAGCACAAAACACAACATTCAAAGAATCCCATTTCGGTCTTAAAATGCAGGCATCAGTCGGGTTCAATTTTCAATGGTGAATATCCTCGGAGCAGTTCAGATCAACATCTTGAGTGTATTTAGCGGGTTGAAGTTGTGCGGAGTCTAGTGCCAGACAGAAGCCCCAAAGTTAAAGATCATGCGCCATGCGTCCTTTCAGATTGGACGATCATTATTTACTTTGGGAATCTAAGCCTCGAGAGTTTCAACATCTCGACTCCTGGTTTCATCCGGAGCGTTTTCTCCCAGAATTGTAGATCATGCGCCACACGTCCTTTCAGATCGGACAATCATTATTTACTTCGACAATCTGGGCTTCGGGAGTTTCAGAATATCGACTTCTGGTTTCATCTAGATTGTTTGCTCCAATAATTTCAGATCATGCACCACACATCCTTTCAGATCATACAGTCATTATTTACTTCGGTAATCCATGATTCGAGAGTTTCAACACATCCAACCCTGAATTCATCCGAAGTGCTTTCTCCCGAAGTTAAAGATCAAGCACCACGTGTCCTCCTCAGATCAATGATCATTGCTCACTTCGAAGCTCCAACTCTACACATAGATCACCTCGATCTCTAAAGTGCCAAAGTAGGTGGTAGTCATCAGTTCAGATATGTGGTGCTCTCATCAGACATGACACTTGGCACCCATATGTTAGAGACACGCAGCATTATTTTAGCACTGAAACATGGAAATCATTTCAAGAATTTTTAGAAATATCTTCAAACTCATTTTCGAGTGACATGTGTCACCCCTCCATCTGTGACATGTCAATATAGTGATGTCAGGCTGACTCGTCAGCTGCGGGAGATCATCCTCCGGGAGGTGTTCTTGTTCAAGCGCCAAAATTAGCACCATCTTCATGCACAATTTTTAATGGATCCTATAGTTGGTGGGTGAATGAATTTTAGCGGTGGCGCTAAAAGTAGTAGGGTTTCCTAGATCGCGGATTTGCACTAGATCGATGAACACACTTCATTGCAGGGATGCAACTTGCTCGAGCGATAAAATTCTTGAGCAGTCCCACAATCGAAACCATGGTATAGCGAAAGAGCTATGTGGTTGAAGGTGGTGAATCGTGAGCTCAAAAGAGGTTTTAGTTCAAACCACTTTCGACAACCCCACAATCACGTGCTTATAAGACGTATAATCCAAGAGAAGCACATGGATTCCCCCTAGGCAATAAGCCTCATTGTGATCCCGAGAAAAAGCAGTTAATGAAACAGGAGTGGTGGTTGAAACCTCGACTCACTCCATAAATAAGAGACAAGGAAGGTCTAGCTGTGGAAACAAAATTTTCAGCCTGAGGTACCGCTATGGATGGTTTTTCTTGCATGGCCATGCTGATATGAGCTCGCATATGACATGAGGATGCACATAGAGTATGATAGAAGAAGACACAAACGTAAAGCCTTGAATGGGAGGGCCAAATCACACTGTTGGTAGTCGGGGACTGATCTGAGTATAAATAGACCAGTTCAATATTTTGTGAAGGTCATCAACTGGTTGAGCTGAGCTCCCTACTTTGTAATTTTGATGCCAGAACTGTTCTCTAGTTATGTATCAAATTTGAGATTTTCGCATTAATAGAAGTCATCTTCCTTCATCTATTTGTTTAAACTGTGCTAAAACACTCGGGCATGGAGGATCCAGTCGAGGGTTGTGGTTCTATTGTAATGTAGGTTTGATTACAATAGTGCTGTAACCAGTTTTAGTCAGCTTCCTTGTTACCTTATTTCCCCTTATGTTGAAAGGCTCAAGCATGGAGGATCTGGTTGAGTTGTTATAGTTGCATGATAATGTAGGTTTGATTATCATGCTGCTGTGACATATTTAAGTGTCTGAAACTTGATTTCAAGAGTTCTCTTGAGCCTACGTTTTTCTTCACCAAGTTGCTTGAAAGTCGAATTCCCATAACAGTCTTGTTCACCTCTCTCACTAAGTCTTCCTTTTGCTCAAACTTAAACTCAAATCACTGATTGAATTTAATGAGGACCTCACTTCCCCGTGCATTGCTTGTCCATTTCTTGTGTTGAAATCATTCTTGTACTGAGTTTTATCCATTTTACCTCCACTCATAAAACCAACATCCACCAAAAAATTCCGATGGGTACTGGGTTTATCCTCTTTCAATCTAAGGGTGAATCTCAATGCTAACATTCATGGTGCTATTTTCAAGGAACAAATTGAATAAATTTCCGTGGGATAGAATGACAAATAAATTCTGATTCTGAAGGTGCATCAGAAATCAATAACTTGAAGATTGCAACTTGCACCTGGAGACTCCACTGTTTCAGATGTGGCTCCCAAAAGCAGACACATGAGGTCTACTCCATAACTTCCTCTAGCTAAATCTAAATCTGACCCAAAAAAGATTATCAGAAAATGAAAGACCTCTCAAGAAGGACTTTTAGCTATTGTACCAGGTGATTCTGGTAATTTACATAATTCTTCTTCAAAAACTCCAGTAGCTGCATCTAATTCTCCTTTTGTACCATCTGTTGGAGTTTCCAGAAGTTTAAATTTTGGGAGTGTCCCTATTGAATTCTCCCCTTCTAGGTCTTATTTAGAAGAAATTTTTGACACCCTTGTTTCCCCTGAGGTTGTAAAGTGGTTTAGACCCAAAAACTTAGAAAATTTTCCCACTTTGGATTTTCCTACTCCTCCTCCTATCAAAGTTGTTGTATCTAAAGAAGGGGAAACTTCCTTTCCTTTGAACCCCATATTATTCTCCTCCAACATGCAACTGCTTCCCTTCTCCCCTAGGAACATAGTTCCAGTCTCACCTGTCCAAATTCCATCTCCCCCTGGTTCTCCTACAATTCACATCCCAATGGCAGGTGCTAATCCTCATAGAAACATAATGGATTCCATTGTCGCTGCTAGGTATGCCCCTCTTGTTTTACCTCAACCTATGAATTCCCTCCCAATTGGAGATTACCTCAAGTACATGCCCAAGTTTACAGGAGAGGAAGACATAATTGGTGAAGAGAACCTTTCATATTTTTACAGTTATGTAGATAATCTTAATATTGAAAATGAAGATGTCTGGTTGAGAGTTTTTGTACAAAGCCTTGAAGCTCTAGATGATGCATTTTTAAAACATTGGGGGGATAAAAAATGTTTCCTTTATTATATTACAAAGTTTGGGTCACTTAAGAGAGAAGAGGAGGAATCTGTCTTAGATTTCTCCAAGAGATTCAATAATATGTACAATGAGATCCCCACTAAAATTAAGCCTATTGAAAACTTTTCCAAGATCACTTATGCTAGTGCTTTTGACCCTGATTTCTGCCTCCTGCTGAAAGAAAGAAGATATACCTCCTTGTCTCATATGCAAGATGCAACCCTTGAAGTAGAATCCAATATATTGGTAGTTGATAAGATTAGGAGTAAGGCTGATAGAGACAGGAAAAAAGGTAGGTCTGAAGCTTCAACCTCTGGTTCCTCTGCTTCCCACCCTCGAGTGGATGAGTTGACTAAGCTAGTGAAATCACTTTCTGCAAAAATGGAGAAATTGAAGCTCGAGGGGAAACAAGGATATAGGAACACCTAGAATACTGATAACAGGGGTAATTTCATAAGACAAAATAATTCCCCTCAGATCATACAGAAATATCAAAGAAATAGATATAGGGATGATCAAAGGATCCAAGCCCCTCTCCAAAATAACCTAGTTACTGATGAGGAAGGAGAGGAATAAGAAACTGATCCTGAAATCCATTGTCTTGGTGACATATTTTCATCCCCTCATTTAACTCAGTCTACATATGAAGAGTCCATCATGGATAGATAGCTAAATGATATGAGCAAAGAGAAAAGGACCAGTGACAATCCAAATATATACAACCTTAGGTCCAAGAAGAAAGAGGGAAAGCCTGACATTCATGAGGAGCCTACTAGAATAGAGAATCCTGTTAAGGAGGTGACAACTAGTAGCAAAGAAAAAGAGGCACAAAACCCATAGGCAGTGGTTAAGATCCCTATCCCAGAAGTAAAGGATATTTTGAAGCCTCCCTCTTCTTTTAGATTTGAGAATGAGATTCAAAAGATTAAAATTCATGTACCTTTCTTGGAGCTAGTCAAATTTGAGGATTTCAAGAGATACCTCTCCAAAGTGCTGCAGCCCGAGCCTTCATATTATTCCACGGATTCAATCAACCTCCAAGATGAAAATCCTGCTGTCATACTAGGACCTTTGGTGGAGGACAAAGATTACTCCTCCCCTCCTTTCTATACCTCATTGAAAATACATGATAAGGTGTTGCACAACTGTTTGATGGATTCATGGGAATCTCACAATCTCATGCCTAAGATTGTTATGGAGGAACTCGGGTTGGAGGTTACAAAAAATTTCCATGACATGTACTCGTTTGATTCTAGGAAGGTGAAGTGCCTCAGGGTTATCAAAGACTTGGTTGTTTCCTTCTTCCAGTTGCCAATGAAAAGTGTGGTCATGGATATTGTGGTGGCTGATGTACCCCCTAAGTTTGGGATGCTCTTGTCTATATATTGGATTAAAATACTAGGGGGCATGTTGCATATGGATCTTTCATATGCCACTATTCCTGTGTTTGGGGGAGAGAATAGAAGGATCTATAGGGAAGCCTAACTTGCTTACATTATCAGTGATGAAGCAAATCCGACCAACCACCCCATTTTTGCAGTAGAAATTGATCTAGGAACCAGTATATTACAACTCACTGATGGTCCTCAAGCACCTATTGAAATCAGAAAGCAACCCATCACCTCTTGTGAAGACCCTCCTTCCAATATCTCGGTTTGGAAAATGTTTTTTGATGGAGCCTCTTCCAAGGAAAGTGCTCGGGCTGGGGTAGTTTTCATTTCCTCGACCCAAGAGACCATATGTTTGTCTTATAATCTAGAATTTGAAACAACAAACAATGTAGAAAAATATGAGGCTCTTGTTTTGGGTTTGAGAGATGCCAAATAAATGAAGATTGAGGAGTTAGCAGTATTTGGAGATGTTGAATTAATTGTACATCAGGTCAGAAATCTGTATCAGGCTAAGCACCCCATGTTAAGGGCCTACATAAATGAAGTCTGGGATCTTGTTGAAAGTTTATTCTTGGATTTTAATATCTCTTTTGTTCCAAGAGAGGAGAACACTGTGGAAGATTCCTTGGCTTTTTCAGCAAGTAAGTTCATGGTTCCTTTTCCCCCTAAACTCAAGTATGACGTGGAGGTAAAATACAGGCCCTCTATTCCTGACAATGCCAAATATTGGAAGGGTTTTAAGGATGATATTGAGATAAAACAATTTCTTTAGAATGTGGATGAATTCTCTGATTTGCATATCGATCAGGATCAAGATACTGAAGAAATCCCTCATGCTGAGGTTTTCCTAAATAAAATTGCTGACCATCATATTGTTCAGTTGCCAAGTAACCATATTCCAAAGGGACTTGTCCCCTTAGAAAGATTGTTTGACAGAAATGATGTTGCTGTAAAGGTTAAAAGCTCAACTAAAGAGGATGATGTGACTAAATGCAATTTAGGATCAGAGGAGGATCCCAAATATGTCAAGTTGTCTAGCAATTTGTCAAAGGAGCAAAGGGCCGAGTATTTCAATCTTTTGAAGGAGTTTGTTGATGTGTTTTCTTGGAAATATGAAGATTTAAGGACATATGGCACCAACATGATTGAGCATAAGATCCCTTTGAAAGAAGAGGCCAAACCTTTTAGGAAGAAGCTCAGACAAATAAATCCTATGATGCCGCCTATTATGGAAAATGAAGTGAAGAAGCTACGGGATGCCTAGATCATCATCCCCTTGAGATATTCAGAATGGTTGGCTAATTTGGTACCTGTGAGGAAGAAAAGTGGGGAAATCAGATTATGTGTAGATTTCAAGAATTTGATCAGGAGCTCCAAAAATGATAACTACCCCTTGCTAGAGATGGAGCAAATTTTGCAGAGAGTGGCCGGTTCATACAGGATGTCCATGATTGATGGATTTTCCTGCTACAATCAGATCTCTATCCTGCCTGAAGATAGAGAAAATACAACCTTCATTACTCCTTGGGGAGCATTCATGTATGTTAAAATTCCCTTTGGATTGATGAATGCGGGAGCAACCTTCCAACGATCCATGGACACTGCATTTTTTGGAGAAAAAGATAATATCGTAGTCATCTATTTGGATGACATTACAATATTATCAAGGTCTGATAAAGAGCATTTCCATCATCTGAGGAAAGTATTCTTGAAGTGAAGAAGGTTTGGTCTCTCCCTCAATCCTAGGAAATCTCTGCTTGCTATGAAAGAGGGAAAATTATTGGGGCATATTGTGTCAGCTGAAGGGGTGAGAATTGATCCAAGCAGAGTAGAGGCCATCCATGCCTTGTCCTTTCCCAGATCCAAGAAAGAGGTTCAATATTTATTGGGTAAAATCAACTTTTGAGAATATTCATTTCTAATTTTGCTGAGTTGGTTAAGCACATTACAACCATGTTTAGAAAGGGGAGTGAGGTAAAATGGACTACTGAGACCAGAAATTCTTTTGACCAAATCAAAGGGGCTCTAACTGAAGCACATGTGCTCATCATCCCTGACTATTCTAAGGAATTTTTGATATTCTCTTTTGCCTCATCAGATACACTAGCTGATGTTTTTCTACATAAAAATACAGAGGATTTAGAACAACCTATTTCCTTTTTTAGCAGAGCGTTGAGGGATGCAGGAATGAGATATGATATCATGGAAAAGAAGGCTTATGCTTTGGTCAAATCCCTCAAGGATTTCAGAGTATACGTTTTGCATTCAAATATTATTGCATATGTCCCCTCTGTTAGAATATAGAAGATGGTGTGGTCGTTTTACCATTGAAGATACCTTCGTCACCCAAACATAGGCCGAATCCTCCCTCTGAGCACCTTAACCTTGACCTGAGAATTCCTCCAGAAGCAAACCCTAGGATAGATAGCCAAACAAAGAGTAGTGCATCAATACCCAAGGATAGCGCATCAAGAAAGACTGATAAGATGTTCCAAACCCTAGCCAAGAGATATCCAAGACAATACTGAAACTAGCTGCTGCTGCAGCTGCACCTGCAACCCAACTCCAAACCTGTGCACCAGACTGCAACTACAGTGCGCACCAACTGGGAAACTGCAATTCTGAGATACTATCAAATGAGAACTGGTGCCCTGTATTTATAGTAATCCTGCCAGTTTGCTAGGGACGACTTCTCCTTATGGGTATGTTTCTGTTCAGTATATTATTATTAATTCTGGCCGACTTCTTCTCTTGGAGGCTAATAGCCCTATAAATTATATTATTGAGCCGACAAGGATTCTAGGGTTATTAGCTAATTCATTAGGGTTTCTCTTGCTTCCCAGAGTCTTCTATTCTCGTCAGGTTCACACGTGGGGGTAAATACCTCCCGCAGCTACCATAATATTAACACTCCCTCCTAGCTAGAGAGGTATTTACAGGTAATAGTCTTGAGCACAAAACATACCATTTACCCGGTAACATCAATATAGTCATCTAGACTATTTCATGACTAGATCATGAGCATCACCATCACCATCAGTTGCATCATCTCTCGAAACCATACTTCATCTGAGTAGTTAGATATGATGCTGGATAAGTCACTCTCACCATGGAGTGATACAAGAGGAGTAAAAGATCTGAACTGTTTTCCGTCTGGAAAATCTCTGTTCATCATTCATCTGAATGATCATCATCTCCAATAATCTGTTGATAGTCTTCAAGGCAATTAGAACAAGAATAGATCACAACTGTGTCTATTCATAGTAGTACACGGCTACAATCCAATGGTTAACTACCACATCAAGTAACACACAAGTACTTGATCAACAACGTATAGTTGCGAACGGTGAAACATATTCACCACAGTAGTCCTCATCTACTGTCATATAGTCTTCATAACAAACATCTAAGAGCATCCTGCATAGAAAAAATGTTATGATAGAAACTGTATCATCTGGGCCAATCTTTCACTCACGTCTGTGAGATCTAAAAGAATGTCTGCCACCACAGTAGTCTTTATCTGCATAGAAACAATGTTATGATCAAAACTGAATCATCTGGGCCAATCTTTCACTCACGTCTGTGAGATTTTAAAGAGTGTCTGCCCTCAGTATAGAATATCAACAATAATCATCTGGGCCAATCTTTCACTCACATCTGTGAGGTCTGAAAGAATGTCTGCCCTCAATATAGAATATCAATAATGGGCTATCTACCCCATTCTTCTCAACCAAGGAAGGAGGATTGTTTCTGATTTCTGAACTTGGACCATTTCCCACCCTGGGCCATTCTTCTGACACTAAACAAAGTGTAACCTGGAGAGAATGAGTCTTCCCTCGAGAAATGTTTGGACCATTCGTTACCCTGGGCCATTCCTTCGACACTAAACAAAGTGTACCCTGGAGGGAATGAGTCTGCCCTAGGGAATGACTATCCTGGACTATTCCCCACCCTGGTCCATTCTTCTGACACTAAACAAAGTGTAACCTGGAGAGAATGAGTCTGCCCTCGAGGAATAATTGTCCTTTATTGCTGAGCCTGGACTACTCCCCACCCTGGGCCATTCCTCTGACACTAAACAAAGTGTAACTTGGAGAGAATGAGTCTGCCCTCGAGGAATAATTGTCTGGACCATTCCCCACCCTGGGCCATTCCTCCGACACTAAACAAAGTGTAACCTAGAGAGAATGATTATGCCCTTGAGGAATGTTTGTCCTGCATCAACCTCCAAAATGGACGATTCTTCGAAACTGCTCACAACTGTGAACTTGGAAAGAATGACTGCCTGACGAGGCAGACCATTCTACTTGACCACTACACAGAGTGACTGCAAAGAAGAATGACTGTCCTAGACCACTCCCCATAATGTGAAGTCATTGTCTATGATACATCAACAATCAGTCTGCCTCCCATGTTAACTACAATGGGAAGTCATTGTCCGTCAGAAATCTCAATCCACTTTCTGAACAGGAAAGCATCTGTCCAATCTGGACTATTTCTCAATTACAAAGATAAATGCTCCCTCCTAACTGGAGAGTTATTTAAATCACAAAAATAAATGTTTGTGTACCTTCTTTTATTTTGGAGAGTCTTCCCTTCTAGCTAAGAGAGTTATTTCCACGAGCTCTAGCTTGAGTATGCACGTTCTTTCATCTTGAATATAGGCTTTATCAAAATGTATGCTTATCTGCTCATCTGTGGAGATATGTATTGGAGAAATCATTTTCTCCCTTCTGGAATTTATCATGGATAATGTAATGCTTGTACTATAGTCTGGAACACTGTGAAGGATTCATGTATATATGAACAATAGAGTATATCATAGTTGGAGAACTGGAACATATCCATGTGGTACTTCTTCTGTCATCATGAGATCTGATCTTCTGAGTAGTCATATTGATGTTATAGGAAATCTTCACCACACTTCTGTTGTGCACTGGAGGTTCTCCACCAAGTTGTCTTCTTCTTATCTGCATACAGGAGTATCTTTCTGGTATGCCTCAAAGTCTTGAGATTGCTTTGCATGTGCTCTTTACTCAATTTCTTCTGGAGAACATCCTTTGCATTCATTTGATGTAGAATTCTGACTCATGGATGTTGCGGATAATATAATGACTTATATAAAGATAAGTCTGGTGTACTGGAACAATCAATCATCATAGTCTCCTCCCTCCATCTGAGAGAACCTCTGGTTCTGGATCTCGCAATGCTTTC
>ML804265.1:177335-188722 GCA_009831015.1 Picea engelmannii | reverse complement strand
GAATCCACTATGATACTCATGGCATTGATGTCAACATCTTTGAACTTCTCCATAGCTGCAACATTCTGCGGTTCCTTCTCTTCTCCTTCTTTAAACTCTGGCTTCACGATCTTTCCTTTCACAATATCCAACACTTTATTCTTCGCAAGGATGAGGTCAATCCTTGTCTTCCATGCTCTGAAGTTAGAGTCTCCATCTAGCTTGTTCTCAGACTTCATAGAGTTCGTCATGTCTTGCTTGACTTGGTCAAACCCTAGATTTGACCAGAAATCCAAACTTCACGTCTTGACCTTCTGAGAGTACCAGGAGATGCGCTGGGCTAGAGTGCACTGATCTATCTGGAGATTAGGTCAATATCATCACTTAAGGTGCCTCGACAAGAGGTTTAGGGTTTCTACAACTGTTTCTGCTGGTAACCCTAGCTGCAGTGCTTTTGGAAGCTGCTCCTGCTAGTAACCCTAGCGGCAGTTCCTCAACGAGCTCAATATCTAGCAGCTATGTTTCCTTCCAGCGTTTTAGGCTGACTGAAGGGGTGTGGGCCCATAACCTGTTAGAATATAGAAGATGGTGTGCTCGTTTTACCATTGAATATACCTTCGTCACCCAAACATAGGCTGAAGCCTCCCTCCGAGCACCTTAACCTTGACTTGAGAATTCCTCCGGAAGCAAACCCTAGGCTAGATATCCAAACAAAGAGTAGTGCATCAATCCCCAAGGATAGTGCATCAATAAAGACTGATAAGATGTTCCAAACCCTAGCCAAGAGATATCCAAGACAATACTAAAATGAGCTCCTGCTACAGCTGCACCTACAACCCAACTCCAAACCTGCGCACCAGACTGCAACTATAGTGCGCACCAACTAGGAAACTACAATTCTGAGATACTGTCAAATGAGAACTGGTGCCCTGTATTTATAGTAATCCTACCAGTTTGTTGGGGCCGAATTCTCCTTCTGGGTATGTGTCTGTTCAGTATATTATTATTAATTATGGCTGACTTCTTCTCTTGGAGGCTAATAGCCTAATATAAATTATCTTCTTGAGCCGACAAGGTTTCTAGGGTTATTAGCCAATTCATTAGGGTTTCTCTTGCTTCCCGGAGTCTTCTATTCTTGCCAGGTTCACACGTGGGGGTAAATACCTCCCGCAACTACCATAATATTAACACCCTCAGCCTCAGTAAAGGAGATATTGATCCATCCTAATATAGATGGGAAGAGAAGCAAATGGATTACCAAAATTTTGGAATTTGACCTTTAAATAAAGCCCACTAAATTGGTAAAAGGCCAAGGTTTAGCCAGGCTACTGACTGAATCAAACTGCAAGTCTTTAGGGGTTAATATCATGAACATAAATTCAGAAGATCATCAAGATGAGATTGCTGATGAAGACTCTCGTGCCAGCCTCAACCTGATAGGATGCACTTGGTATAAAGACATCATATACTTTCTACAGAGGTTGAGGCCTCCCGATGGTCTGAACAAGAACAAGGTAATAGATTTGAAACTCAAAGCAATGAAATACTATCTCATTGATCAGGTGTTGTACTAGAAGGATCCCCTTGGAGTCCTTTTTAGATGTATGGATCCACAAGAGGCCCAAAAATCTATAGCTGATTTCCATGACAACTTATGTGGGGGCCATAATTTTTGGAGGACCACAGTTTACAAAATCCTCAGAGATGGGTATTTTTGGCCCAAACTTTTTACTGATGTTTGTGCAAAGAGTAGAGCTTGTGTCAAGTGTCAAAAGTTTGTTGGAAAGAAACAACTCAAATATTTACCTTTGAAACCTTTAATGGTTTCTAGACATTTTCAATAGTGGGGCCTTAACTTCATTGGAGAGATCCACCCAACCTCAAGTGGGAAACATAGGTGGATTTTGACTGCCACTGATTATTTTACAAAATGGATAGAATCCATCCCTACAAGGAGTGCCTCCCACAAGGTAATCATAAGCTTCCTTGAAGATATCATGTCCAGATTTGGCTGTCCAAGCAGGATTGTTACAGAGAATTCTGCCTCTTTCAGAGCTGAGCCATTAATTAATTTCTGTGAGCAGTACGAGATTACAATAATCCACTCTAATCCCTACTACCCTCAGGGAAATGTCTTAGCAAATTATTCCAACAAAAGCCTCATAAATATCATCAAGAAGTTGTTATAAGACAACAAGAAGTCCTTGGACTCAAAGCTAAAATTTGCATTATGGGCCGACAGATTTACAAAAAAGAGGTCACTTGGTGTTTCTCCTTTTCATCTTGTGTATGGGTTGATGCTATATTTCCTACTCATATTGCCTTTCCTATGGCCAAATTCCTCCAGGACTACCAAGGAGAACTTGATGATATGGTCAGGAGGATACAACAACTGGTAGAAGTGCAATGGACTAGGGAGCAACTGCTTGATAAAGCTTAGGACCATCTACAGAAAATAAAACGGGCTTTTGACAAGGGGGCAAGCAAGGAAGATTTTCCGCTTGGAGATCTAGTGCTCAAATGGGATTCCCCCAAGAAAGACAAAGGAAAACATGGTAAATTTGAATCCTTATGGATTGGTCCCTTCAATATTTCTAAGGTATTTACAAACAACACTTATAAATTGCAGAACTTGGAGGATTTCAGAGTTTTGGGTGGCCCTATCAATGGGAATTTTATGAAAAAAGTATTTTGTCTAAGTCATGATTGGATTTCCACCATTGTAATTACCACTTTATTTTTATTTTTAGTAATAATAAGTGACTCCATAACCCAAAATCTAAGGCACTTGAAATACACGTTCTTGGAAGCTCGCAGGGAGCATGCCATCCCTTGTGGAGACAAATTTTATCACATAAAGTTGTCAAAGGTCGTATGTGTTTGTTGTGAAAACCCAAGTCTGTACCCCTACTTCGCCTCTCTCTTTCTTGCACACCATTCCTAGGATTTTTCCCCCTTCTGGTTGATAAAGTTAATTCCTCTTTCCTATCAATGATCTGTTTTTCCTTAGCATCTTGTTTGACTGGTCCTCGGCTCAAGGTTTTTCTGTTTTCTTTACAGGATGAACACATATCGTGATTTTGGTCAAATTACTAGTCATCTTGTTTGCCATTGATTAAGCTCACAACAGGTTGTCCAAGTCATTTGTTTGCACATGGATCAACCTTAAGCACAAAACGAAGCATTCAAAGCAACCCATTCTGGGCTTAAAATGCAGACAATGGTCGGGTTCAGTTTTCAACGGAAAATATCCCAAGAGTAGTTTAGATTCGTGGTTCACATGTATAGCGAGTCGAAGTTGCGCGGAGTCTAGTGCCAGACAGAAGCCCCAGAGTTAAATATCATGCGCCACATGTCCTTTCAGATTGAACAATCATTATTTACTTCAGGAATTAGAGATTCAGGAGTTTCATCATCTTGACTCTTGGTTTTATCTGGAGGGTTTTCTCACAGAATTGCATATTATACACCACGTGTCCTTTACAATTGGACGGTCATTATTTACTTCGGGAATTCGAGCTTCGGGAGTTTCAACATCTCGACTCCTGGTTTCATCCAAAGAGTTTTCTCCTGGAATTGCAGATCATGCACCATGTGTCCTTTCAGATCAGATGGTCATTATTAACTTCAGGAATCTAGGCTTCGAGAGTTTCAACATCTCCAACCCCAACTTCATCCAAAGTGCTTTCTCCCAGAGTTAAAGATCAAGCGCCACGTTTCCTCCTCAGATCGACGATCGTCGTTCACTTCAGAGCTCCATCTCTACACGCAGACCACCCCCGAGCTCTGAAGTGCCAAAGTAGGTGGTAGTCATCAATTCATATATGTGGTGCTCTCATCAAACATGATATTTGGCACCCATCTATTCGAGACACGTGACATCCATTTAAAACTGGCACATGGCACTCATTTCAAGAATTTTTAGACATATCTTCAAACTCATTTTCGAGTGACATGTGTCACCCCTCCACCCACAACATGTCAACATAGTGACGTCATGCCACCCCATCAGCTACATGAGATCATCTATTGGCATAGGGGTAGACCCAGGGTTCAACGCTACAACATTGCACCAACAAAACCCTAACTACCGGTCCTTTCGGCAACACCTGCGAAGCAGATAAGGTCTCACCCGAGGTAGAGGAAGGGGTGGTTGCAGGAATCAAGTGTCTAAAACCTAAGCTGGGACATAGATCTATGATCATATCACTTAGCAAGCACTTAGCATAGATCATTCATCAATATTCCACTTAGGTCTACTTCATCTCTATAACATAGCATCACAACATTCAACTAGGTCTAGATTATTTTAACACTTCGCATCAAAAAGATGGATCAGATCTGGTAGACTAAGCGCTTAGCATATTCATACACATTGGATTTGGAACTCATATATATCTCTAGCACTAAGAATAAGCAAGTTTGTCTAATCACATCTAATCACTTAGCAAAAACATCTAAGAAGAAACACAAATCACAACACACAGTATTTACATGGTTCACCCCCACCCTAGGGCTACGTCCACCAAATATTCTTTATCAGCTTTAGTCAATCATGTTACAACACAAAGCTATCAAAATCCTACTCCACATAGGATAGGAGATCTACATGCACCTCACCAGATCCTCCTTCCTTGAGTAGATCTAGCACAGAGCCTCCTTACAATCTGTGCACTCAACACTTACAATGCTTGCACTCAGCTCTACAAGTCAATCACATAGATAAATTCTAGCACTAAGCCCTTGGATAATATTCTCCTCTTACTTACATCGCATTGATATCTGTTTATACATTACAAAAGTGGGCCTAAGCATGGGTAAACCCACGGTCCAACATCCCTTTCCCATTATATTGTGCCAAAACCCAAAAAGGACCCAAAACGTGGGTCGGGATCCTGTGATATCTGCTTCGCTTAGCACTCCATATTTGATAGGTTTTCTAAGTCCCAAAAATAGTCAAATATGACCAAGTATTCCTCAAAACTTGGTCAAGGACCAACAGGCCCCCAACACTCACCTGTGACTCATCCCGAGTCACTCAGGTCTGACCAATTCTTCTTTGAACGCTTCGAGCTTGGCTCGAGCCACTTCGACCTGTTGCATTGCTGCTACCTCTTGCTCAAAAAACTCTTGGATGAGTGTGTCATTTAATGGTCCATTGAGGTGCTGCTCTGCTGAGATGACAACCTGTTCTATCTCTGTTCCTTGGGTCTCGATCTTCGAAAATAAAATGCATGCCTTATCCTGCATGGGTTGGATTCGCTAAGTGACCTCCATTACTTTACTTTGAAGCGTGTGAATTTTCTGCTGGGTAGTGCGTTGCTCATGAGACCACTTCATTCTCTCAATGGGTGATAGGGCCTTTAGCTGCACCTGTAGATTTTCGGCTTCATGCTTTGCTTCCTAGAGATGCGACTCTAATTTATGCAATCCTAGATTCTCGATTAGGTTTTCATATATCTGCGCACTTCTGCTACTTAACTGTTTGCATTCCTCAGTGAGTGATTTAACCCCTTCTACTGTGCTCCGGGCAGTCATTTCTCACTGGTCGCGCACTTCTTGTGGGGTTTGTGGTATGGTATGAAGTTCTAATTCCACGACTCTTTGTTGAAGTTACTGAATAACTTCACCAAGCTTCATCACTTGGCATTCTATGGGTTCTTCTACCTTCTGCTCTAAGACAGTCATAGAGTGGAATGCTCTGTTGACTGCTTCTTCAATCCTTATCTACTTCGTGAGCAACTTCTCTTTCTCTTTTTGGATCTTCTCCCTATCTTCTTCAAATTTCACTTAGATAACATCCTTCTCTTGCTGCACAGCTCGATTTTGCTCGATGACTTCCTCCCGTGCTTTCTTTAAGGCCTGGGTGGCCTGCATTGTTTCTTCCTGTGCTTTTCGAAGGCATACTTCGACTGTGTCAGCAATCTTGTGGAGTTGAACTAATTCATCTTCCTCTTCTGTTGTTCCTTCTGGAAGGGGCGTAGTTGAGACTGTGCAGCTAAACTGGAGGGCTTGCTATACTCCTTGGAGCACGATCTCGATTCTGTTGTACATTGTCTCTTGCTTAGCTTCCTATTTTTCTATTATATCTTCTATGGATTCATTCATAGCTGCGATGAGGAAAATGAAGTCATTTGGAGTGAGCGTGGTCTGCAACTTAGTTATGGGTGCTTTCAATTTATTTTGGGAGGAAGGTTCTGGAGGTGAACCCTTCCTCTTCTTTAGGATTTCTACTTCAACTTCTGGCCTCTGTTCGACTTCTTCTAATTCTTCGCCATTACCTCCTTGCTCTGGTGTAATGGATGAAGTTCTTACAAATCTGCTGTCTACATCCTGTATTTTCTCATCCTTCTTTGTCTTTTTAGTTTTCTGTGTCTTACTAGGCCCAGGTGTATCCTGCATAGCTTCTAGGCTGTCGATGTCAGACATTTCTACGGGGTTTGCTGAAATAAGGAGGTCCATCAACCATTCCCTGGTGATCTCATCCAGGTCATCTTCTGTTAGCTTATAATAAGACTGAATCTATTCCTTGTGCTCATCAACGTGTGCTGTAATGTATATGAAATGGTGGTCCGCACTGAACTTCATCAGAGGTCGAAACCTATGTAAAGTGTTTAGGGTCATGCGAGGTTCGGATTGGATGGCAAGCTTCAACTGGGTGTAGTAGGTATGAAAGACAGAATTGGATTTCCACTGCTTGTTCATTTCATTCGAGTACCATAGTGTACTGAACTTCGCAACCAGTGGTTCAAAGGGGTCGATGTCTGGGAAGGTTGCACCTTCCGGTAGCTCCCATGAAATGAAAACTATAAGTATCAAGAGCCAGCTAAAATGGAATTCATGCCATTGATCCTGGGCTTCTCTGTAGTCAATATCTAGTTGATTCACCAAGTACTTCACCCAATTCATCTGTAGTCCCTCTGTGCACTTCCCTACGAGGTCTACTACAAATCCAGATGCTTGCATGGGTCGATTCTTGCGTACCAACTTCCATGCGATCAGTTGACATGTGAGGCACACTGTGCCACTTTCAATAAAATATACCTTGTAGCCTCATGAGCCTTTCTCAACATCACCCTAAGTTTCTTTGATATTCTGTGCAAGAGCGCAATTCGTAGTCTTTCTAGGATTGTAATCATGGGGATCAAGGCCCTGCGTGCTAAGCCCGATGATCCGATTGATCAGCGCTAGATCAACTTTTATTCGATGTTTTAACCATAGTTATCCTCCATGGTATCTCGCCAGCAACAACTTCACACAAGCATTCACCTCCTGGTGTCTGCCGAAGTGCAGTATCTTCATAACGTTCAACAGGGTGGACTGCGCGAGGTTCATAGTCCAATGCTGAGGGACAATCTTCAAGTTCTTTCCCTTCATCTTCGTCAGATATTTATAAGGAGCGAGCATGCCATAAGCCTTTCGGTCACATAGGTTGTAGTCACTAAACTTCAGGGTCTCTATCTTGTCCTAGTCTATGCGGACTACGCGTAACCCTTTCGGTAGGTACGCAGTGACGAGAGTGTACTCAAAGTCCCTAGGCACACTGTCTCTATTGATCGCACTGCTCATAGGTGGTATGTAAGAAGGTAGGATGGATGGAACCAACTTCGCGTTGGCCATATCGTCTTTATGTTTGGTTCTTCTTTCTGCGTTGGCTCAGGATGTTCCTGCTCAAGTAGTCGACGAGGAGGCTTGCACTCCTCTCGTTGATGATGCCTATAAACCTGTAGACAATCCTCTCTCCAATATGACTCTTTCGGTTCTGAGGCTAACGAGTACCTCTCTTACAGATTCTTCAGCTGCGCTAAATTCACCGAACATATACACTCATGATCAATATCTCGGGTTCTCAAAGTAAGGTAGGTACTGTAAAGAGTAAGAGTAGAGTAATCAATGGTCACAATTCATGTAGTTTGCGGGCTCAAATTCTCAATCAACAAAAGTGTCTTCTGTGCATGGTGTGATGGAATAAGTAAGAAATTCTGTAACAACTCATTTGTAACGGATATGGGGCTTCATTAACTCTTGTTCTACCTGTTATGGCACAGTATAATGGTTTTGTGATGATCCATCAATTCGTTTCGATCCATTCAGAGCGGTAGTCGAGCGGATATATCGGCTTCCAACGACTATATTACTTCACCACGGTGAAGTGCCCTATGTCGCTATTCTGATATTCCGACGAAGCTCCAATTCTGCAATTTTTCCTTCTACGAGGCTCCCTCTAGAAACTTCTGTAGTCTTTCAATCTAGGATTTCTTCTTACTTATCTTTCTAGCCTTCTTCCCGGTGAGCTTCGTCTCGGTGATCCTTTTTCCATTCTGATTCTTATCCTCATCAGATATAGTCACTTCGCACTTTTGATATTCTTTCTTCGGTTTCAAGGGTAATACTTCTTCATCATATGAAACATGCATCTCAGTGCCCTGTGGTTCTTCTAGTGTTCTTACAACTTTGACATCCGAGTTCCTAGTGTCAAATAGCTCTGATTTGTTATCCTGTTCTTTCATCAAGTAGGCGATCTTTCTAGTCATGAAATCCATTAGGTCTTGCTTCTTCTTTTCTAGGGTTTCCTTTTCTTCTTTTCTTCGGATTTGGTCTTTCTCAATCCAGGTCTTGCCTAACAAAGCCAAAAATGGGGCGTTGTTCTCAATAAACTAGATAACTTCAAATTCTTCCTCTACTGAAGTTCCATTGATGCTCAGTGATATCTGGGTAATCCTTCCACATAGGGTTACCAATTTTCCTTTAAACAAACTTATTCCTCCCAATGAAGGAATCATAGTAGGCCTTCCTAAGGTTTCCCAAGTTCTTTCTGTCATAATATTCACCTATGTTTCCTCATCCATAACATAGTTTATGTCGAAGTCTCCTATTCTTACTTCGATTTGCTCTTTGTTTTTGAAAATTTCTAATAAACTGACATCTTTATGCCCATTCAGACTTTCTTTCATCTATATTAATATTTTTTCATATTCTTTTTGGGGTTCTGCTATTTCTGGATCTGCCTTAGGGTTTTCTTCATGCAGATTTATTCTTTCAAGATTAGCAATCATTATAGGGAAATCCAATACTTCATGGTCCAAAGCTTTGCAACAGAGACAACTAGGTTTTCCACCAGGGCATTTCTTAGCTAGATGTCCCGGTCATCTGCAACTGTAACATAGGGTTAATCCTCTCTTCTTTTTAAATGATTCCCAGCCTTTTCTGTACTGCGCACCAGGATCATGGTAGCTAGCCTGCAAAAAATTATTTCTAGGATCCTGCATCCATTTGTTAGTCCAAACATTCTTTCTATGCATAGGTATAACATATCTATCACTGTACTTATCAGATCTATTCATACCAAGATTTCTTTCATTTATTAATGCCCTAGTTTTCAAGCTAGGACAAAATCTATCAAACATACCTAGATTCATGCTTTAGTAACAATTTTTTTTCACTTATCTTGCTTCTACAGAGCACAAAGCTTTCATATCTAAATTTTTTTAACTATTCTTACCTTTATTAGAACACTGAACTTACATATCTTACCTATATTATTCAGAGACTTTCACTTTTACCTTTCTTAGAGCACAAAGCGTTCAAATCTCACTTCTTTTTATTCAGATCTATCCTTCCTTCTTTAGCACATAGATTTTCAGATCAAGTGAATTACTGCACACTAGGGTACAGGTCCTCGCATAGAGCTTTTATAGTTTCAGGACAAATCTTTTCACAAATCTTCCTTTTCCTTAGTTCCCAGCAATCACAGTTTCAGGTCCCGGAAAAAAAACCATTTTTTGGCACAGGGGCAGACCCAGGGTTCAACGCTACAACAGTGCACCAACAAAACCCTAACTACTGGCCCTTTCAGCAACACCTGTGAAGTAGATGAAGTCTCACCCGAGGTAGAGGAAGGGTTGGTTGCAGTACTCAAGTGTCTGCAACCTAAGCTGCGACACAGATATGTGATCATATCGCTTAGCAAGCACTTAGCATAGATCAGTCATCAATATTCCACTTAGGTCTACTTTGCTGCTATAACAGAGCATCACAACATTCAACTAGGTCTAGATTATTTTAGCACTTAGCAACAACAAGACAGATCAGATCTGGTAGACCAAGCGCTTAGCATATTAATACACATCAGATTTGGCACTCATATACATCTCTTGAACTAAGCATAAGAAAGTCTATCTAATCACATCTAAGCACTGAGAAAAAACATCTAAGAAGAAACACAAAGAACAACAAACAGTATTTACGTGGTTCACCCCCACCCTAGGGCTACGTCCACCAACTCTTCTTCTTTATCAACTTTAGTCAATTAGGTTACAACATAAAGCTATCAAAATACTACTCTGCATAGGATAGGAGATCTGTGCACACCTCGCCAGATCCTCCTTCCTTGAGTAGATCTAGCACAAAGCCTCCTTACAATCTGTGCACTCAACACTTACAATACTTGCACTCAGCTCTACAAGTCAATCACATAGATCAATTCTATCACTAAGCCCTTGGCTAATATTCTCCTCTTACTTACATCACCTAGATATCTATTTATACATTACAAAGTGGGCCTAAGCGTGGGTAAACCCACGGGCTGACATCCCTTTCCCATTACATTGTCCCAAAACCCAAAAAGGACCCAAAAAGTGGGCCAAGATCCCATGATCTCTGCTTCGCTTGGCACTTCGTCTTCGACAGGCTGTCGAAGTCCCAAAAATGGTCAAATATGACCAAGTATTCCTCAAAACTTGTTCAAGGGACAACATCATCCTCCGGGAGGTGTTCTTGTTCAAGGGCCAACATCATCCTCCGAGAGGTGTTCTTGTTCAAGCACCAAAATTAGCGCCATCTCCATGCACAGTTTTTAATGGATCCTAGAGTTGGTGGAAAGATGAACTTTAGCGGTGGCGCTAAAAGTAGTAGGGTTTCCCAGATCACGGATTTGCACTAGATCGACGACCATGCTTCATTGTAGGGACACAACTTGCTCAAGAGATAAAATTCTTGAGAGGTCCTGTAATCGAAACTGTGATATAGCGAAAGAGATACGTGACGGAAGGTGGTGAATTGCAGGTTCAAAAGTAGTGTGAGTTCAAACCGCTTTTGGAAGCCCCGTAATCACTTGCTTATAAGACGTACAATCCAAGAGCAGCGCGTGGCCACCCCCTAGGAATTAAGCCTCATTGCGATTCCGAGAAAAAACAATTAATGAAACAAGAGTGGTGGTTGAAACCTCAAATCACTCCATAAATAAGAGACATGGAAGGTCTAGCCATGTGTTGTTGGGTATTTTACCCTACGGACTAATAAGCTAGGGTTCTAAGCCTATATGCAGATCATGACCCTTCAGATTTAACCTTTTACCTTCTACCCAAAATCTCAACCCCTTTTCTCAGACAAGCACAGGAAGAATGAAC
>ML804265.1:130846-145992 GCA_009831015.1 Picea engelmannii | reverse complement strand
CTATGCATTGGTTTAGTTACAATTTGTTCTCCATCCACCTTTAAGTTACCTGCTGATTAATCAATCCTTGAAAGCACTGTCTATTTGTTTATCATATTCATGTTTGAATTCCATAAGCTATATTGATATTGTCCCATTGATCCACATTCACAAAATACAAAAACATTTATTTCTTAAGTTACCAAGCACCTCTGGTCTGCAACCACAGAGGGTTTCTTGGAGTGATAACAGGAGGTATCATAATCATTTATAAGGGACCTCATGGGCTTAACAATGCAGTTGGTCAGATCCCCCTGAATAGGTAATCCTCCATAAAGGTTGTGTGTTGTCTGGCCCTTATCTGACTCAGGGTACCTACATAATAACCCTTGAAAGTAACCTATGTGGCTACCTATGTTAAACAACTAGAGTCACCACAATATAACCAATGCACATGCGAATAGTTGTAAGTCCGATCCACCGTATGGGTAGGGTATCAAAGCCCAAAATATTGAAATTACCACCTGTCACAGAGTTAAAGGTACTAGAAAGACCCCCAAATATGAATAGAACCCCAAAAATATCTCTAACGCTAAGAAGGTATTAGAGGGCTATCTCTGCAACCAACTTTGTGCGACCTCGTGCTTAACTCCGGTGTGAGTGGAGCCTCTTGATGTCACTAATTACAAAATGGTTTTCACCACTCCTTGGTCAGACACATATGTTTAGTTTAATATCCTTGGAGAAGTTTACTCACAAAATCCTATTCCAAGACCCTATGTCCTATACTTGTTTGTGTACCCTGAAAAATAAATTGTTTCTAATCAATTTTAATTAATCAACGTTACTTTTAATGGCTTCTACTTACTGAAGAGGTGTGGTCGTGAAACTGATGGTATTACGACTCAACATATAAAAGAAGCAAATATAAAAACACTTCTAAGTACTAATCTTGAATTCTAAAGAGATGGGATGCTTATAAATGCAACTTTTTAATGAAATCTCTACAATTTCAATGAAATGAAATCTCTCCACATGTGTCAAAATCAATGCAAAGTAATCAAAATAGAAAATGCCCAAAATGAACAATTTTTTTTGTATTTTCTATATAAGGAAAATAAAATGCAAGGACTGAATATCATCTTCACATACATACCCTACTGCAATAAAAAAGAGACAATCCAAGCAGTATACCAAGAAGAAAGCACTCAGACCAATGTGTGAAGACAACCAATGAAAAATATGATAAGAAAGAATACCACCTGAAAATCCAACAATAAGAAGGTTTCTTATCACTCTGTAAGCACTTAACAGTTAGGATAGAGACCTAAGAAGACTCAACAACCAACCAAACTCACCCAAAAAACACCAAACTCATCCAACAAGACTAAAGAGATGATGTATGCGACTGTTTGAGAAAAAGTCACATATGTATGCACCCTACAGAAGGACAACTCACATATGTATGCGTCTGTAAAGGGAAAAATTGCATATATATAGTAAAAAACCGACAAGGCAAGGGTTAAGCCAACAAAATCAGATGCAAAGTAAAAATAGGTTGTCAAGAAATTAGGCGACAAGGAAACTTAGGCTATCAAAGAGAAAATCAAGGATAACACACTCCAAACCCGCAAAAAAAAGATCATCCCCAATATGGTCGCCAATTTTCTTACGAGGAAAATCTCTCTATGGCATGCGGTAAACCACAATAGACGAAATGACATGCATAAATAAACTTTAATCCCAAATATACTACATAAATGAAATGCTAACAAGACAAGGTTAAGAGCCTACCTCGTTCAGACGTTTGATGAAGACCATAGTTGAGCATGCAACTCAAAGATTTATACTTGCAACTTGTCCTCAACAACCAAGATACACAATCATATGGTGACGATATATAGTGTTATCATATAGATTAGAATAATCCATTAGCATTCATGAAAAATGTTCCGATGGAATAATAATTGAAATACTTGCAAGATATCAATTGGAAAAAAAAAGAGTATTTCTATTAAAATAATCAATAGAAGTATATATGTGACAAAATTCTGTACTGACACATATCGGATATGAGAAACTAAGTCCCTCTAGTTGGGACTCCACCACTTCAATCCTCCACCAAAGGAAAGCTCATATAAAGGAGACAATGAGGTTCTCCATCAAAAAGAAGGAAGATCTTGGGGGATGAACAAGGAGTTCAAACTTTCAAGGATAAAGGGATGCAGACTCAATATGAAGTGAAATTTCTCCAGAGTGTCTTTTCTCTCAAAGTTGAATTCTCTTCTCTTTCCAAGGCTTGGATATGGCTCAATTTATATTATTCAAATGGAACTGAAGGGCCAATTCATAGCGTTTCCAGTACATGGAAGGTCAAGGATCATGGATCTTGTGACATGGCATGGAAACCCAAAATAATTTTTAATTTTGAGCACCAAACCCGATGTAAGTGGGTTGTAGTGGAGCAACCTGCATATACGCTTGTTGTATAATTGATAGGGCGCGTATATGTGGAAAAATATTCTTTTTTGGTTCTGGATGGTAGAAAAGAGGACTTCAGGTCTACATAGGGAAATGGAAAGGCCATCCAAGCAAGTTACATGATCCAAATGGATCCCAAAAGGCCCAAAATTCAAATTTCTCAGATTCGAATGAAACCAACATCATTGCGTAGTTCTCATCATGCTGATTTCGAAAATATATTCGTTTTAAAAAATGGACTTTGTATGGTGAATTTATTGCGATCTGAAGTTTTTCCCAAACATGCAAAAAAATTCAAAGTCAAAGTCAACAGTCCGTACTGATGATGTCAGTAGTACATTAGCATGACATGACATATGGCGTCACGATGATTTCAAAATGATGATGTGGCAACACCATAGCATGACATGTGTTAGGAAGATTTGGAATTTTTGGATGCTGATGTGGTAGGTGACTGGAATGTACAAAATGACACGTGGTAGTCTGTACAATGACATGGAAACCGTAGATGTTGATACTTGGAAGTACAGATTGATAGGTTGGTTGTGACGTGGTCATAGGTGGCTGGATCTAGGTTGGATGTGTGGTAGTATGGAAAATATGACTATGCGGATGACTGGGCTGTACGGGCCACTTAGGGAATGAAACATGGCCCAATCACAGGGTGTCACGTGGCACCCCAGATCGGGCCAATAAGGTTTGGGTGAAAATTTTTGTGGAACCTCCGACGGATTCAAATGCATAACCTCTGGGCACGCCAAAAAATGAACCACAATGCGCTAACCACCCTAGCTATAATTTTTCTTGTTAAACCATGTGGCATCATATCATGTTAAAGATGATTTAGCATGGAGTTTTGGGGTTAGTGCCTGGTCGACAGGGCTAGCCCACCAACCAAGGCACCTCCCAGGTAACCACTGGCTAAGGACCAGGGGGCTATCACTCCGACATGTGGCCGCATGGCCTACCATGTGACGAAGAGCATGGACCAAGGCAGAGGACAAGGGAGCATGGCCACATGGCCCTCCATTTGACTAGGGGCCTGGAGAAAAGGGGCGCGGCCCAATATTTGGAAAAGGTGGGTTTTTAAACTTTGGAATTGGATTTTTTGATTATTTCAGGCCTGTTATAATGGGATTTTTGCCCATTTTTTAGGATCTGGATCCCATATTGAGGGAAGATCTTGGGAGGAAGTTGGGATGTGACCCCCAACTCAAATTATATATAAACCAGGTCTTTTTACAACCATGAGGAGGTTCATAATAGGAGAATAATTCCAAGTTGTAGAGAGTAAGCTATTTTTATACTGGGAAGCCAAAAGAGTAACAGAGATTTGGAGGCCATTTCTGGGAGTTCTACTCCACCTTTTTTAGTATCGTCTGTTGCGTTGAATTCGTGATACAAAGAAGAACATTTTTGTGTCAGTTAGAGAACAAATTGATGTAATTATGATGTACTTTTGAAGCATTGAAGATTAATAAGAAAGCCTCCCCCACTGAGACAAAGGCCCATGGATGTAGGAAACTTTGCCAAACTCCATTAACAAGTTTTGGCGTTATGGTTTGCTGTTATTAATGTTCATTTTCTATTCTGAATTCTTTATGATGGATGCAACATTATTTCATTAAATATTCTTCTTCTCTTTAGTTTCTAAATGTTAAATCAACTCATGCAAAATACTTAACCAAAGTCTTTAAAAGATCATTTTGGATCAAGTGGTATCAAAGCAGGTTGACAATTGGTTGTTTTTGAGTATGCATGATTACCAGGGAAAATCTAAGTCATGGTGAAGGAGATATTGAGATTGGATCAAGAAATATGACATCTCAAAGTGAGAAGATGGCATCGAAAGAAGGACTTTCTCAAAATGAAAGAGAGTTTCAAAAAACTTTATTTTCCATGTCGGAGATGGTAAAAGTATTATATGATGATTACTTGGAACATAAGAGACATGTTCAAGGGGAATCTTCAAAGAAAGACAGAAGTGAAGAAGGAGAGGACCCTCCAAAACCTCCTCCTTCACCTCCTTCACCTCCATCTTCTTCTTCTTCAAGAAGTACAATTTCAAATCCTACTTCTGCAAGAAAACATTCTCATAAACATAATCCTGACATACCATTACTTAAATTTGTTGTGAAATTCGATTTTCCCATGTATAATGGAGAAGTCAATGTTGAGAAGCTTGATAACTGGGTCAAACAGCTGGATTTATATTGCAGTGTGAAAAAAATAAATGATGAGGCAACCGATATCAAATTGGCATTGCTTCGTCTTTCAATAACAACACTCATATGGTGGCAGAGTAAGTTGCAACATGGTACTCTTTCGGATTACTAAGANACAATAGAGCAATCAAATCCTTTTTAACCATAAAATGCAATTGTTATATCAATGTAGCATTATCATCCAATAGTTTCATAGTAAATAGACAATGAACAAATGAACAATCATACACATACACAGTACAGTAGTGTTTTTACATGGAAACCCAAAGCGGGAAAAAACCACATAATGCTTTTTCTTATATGTCTTTAAGAATTACATTCATGGAAGCTCCAACTTCCTTTGTTTTCCAGTTGCAATTGGAAGGATACTCCAACCCCTAGTTTCTCAGGCTACAACTTGATGGAAGCTTCAACTCCTCAATTCTTTGACTACAACCCCCTATGTTCTCCAACTACAACCGAAAGGTGGCTTGATCTAGATTATTTTCGGAACAAAATGAGAGTGGAGATATAATAAATAAATGTACAGAGATATCTCATAAATGCAATATTATAATAGAAATGTATCAGAGATGCAACCATAAATGCAGAGATATAGTAATATACAATTTTCTGTTAATGAGCAAAAATGTACAAAGACTATAAAATACAGAGTGAAAGACTCGCTAGAATGGTGGCAGTTTATTTATGAGAAGAGATGTGATGGCTACTCGCATCTGTGAGAATATGATCTTAAAATGAGGCTCCAAAGGCCTTTTTATCATAAATAAAATCCAAAACCCTAACCCCATAAGATGAAAAGCCAACAGTTTTGTGGACCCCGTTTTGGGTAGTTTGGTGTATCAACTTCTCCGAGGTGTAACTTTGGCATACACTATTTATTTGGGGTGCATGATATCTTGTTGGAAAGGTATCGTAGAGGAGATTAATTTTGGGGGATCAATAAAATACTTTGGCTATCATTGAAAAGATCGATCCCAAAAAACCTCCGGCCTCAAAATGGCCCCAAAAGTTAAAAACTGCTAAAAATAGTAAATTTCCAAAATTGTCAGAAAACTGTTTTGAGTGAGTTGGAAAAGGTGGGTGGCCACCGGTATCCACCTGGATCAATACTACCTCCTTAGAAATAAATGGTCTCCATTTCATTGAGTTCTCGGGGGAGAGGGAAAAGAGTTTGCTGAATTTGCATCTTGATGAGTTGCTTTCCTTGTTGGAGAAGTTGCACTGCTTAGATTTTTTAAGGTTTTCACGAACTTGTGGCTGGAAGGGTTGGACCTTTTTAACCAGTTTGGATACATGAGATGTCTATGTGTATAAGGAATCTTTGTGCTTTTCTACAGTCTTGTCGACCTGTTTCTGTTGGATAAAAGGTTCTTGGGCCAAGGCTATACTGATTGTAGTATCCTTCTGTTCACCTTTTGAACAGATTGTGAATAAGCTAAATTTTGTAGTATGAGATACTACCTTGCAGAACTGTTTAGGTGGAAAAGTAGTCAAAACCACCTCTAGTATCCTGTAGATATGACGCCCTAGAGTAACAATGACACTAAGGGGTTGAGACTCATAGATAGCATGGCGCTTCCACATATATGTCTAGCCCAAGAGAACATCACAGATATACAACAGGGAAACATCACATAATACCTCATCCTTGAAGGGCTGGATGCCGTATGAAAATAGACACTATTGGCTGACATGAATATATCATCCCCGATGAAGCCACCCAATATTGTATGGTTGTGGGTGTGGTGTTGTCGACAATCCAAACTGTTTGACGACCTCTACTGAGATGAGGTTCTTTTGGCTTCCACTATTAACAATAAAATGCAGCAAAGTCCCCTTCACCCACATCTGTGAATAAAAAAGGAACCCCCCCTCTTCAAGATCTGTTGGTTCTTCTGTTTGAATTGTTGTGGTCGCGACAATATCAGTGGGGTCTGTGTCGATGATCTGTCTTCTGTCAGTATTTTCTGAATTAGATTCTGAACCAGGGTTCGACTCCTTATCTTTGATTTCAGCCACTAATGACTATTTTGAGTGACACTCATCGGTGTTGTGCCAGGGGATTTTGTGGAAATCACACCATTTTTCGGTGTCCTTCTTCATCTTCCTGTGACCCTTATTTTCTTATGGCTTGGACTGTTTTTCGGGAGACTGTTTGTTAGGTCTGTCTTTATCATACTTTGGTTGTTGTGGATTTGTAGACCCAAACTCTCATTTGTTATGGTGCTTAAATTTCTGCTCAATTTTAATAGCATATCGATAAGAAACACCGAGTGATGAGATGTCCAGAAAATCCCTTTCAGTTTGGATATATTTGTGTAGAGCCCCAGGGTATTTCAGAACCAAATGTCATTTGAAGTCTTTGATACCCATCTTGGTGTGCAAGGTATGGAAGGTATTGGTTAAATCCGAAACTACTTGGGCCCTCTCTTGCCGCAATGCGGTCCATCTCATATACTAGTCCTCATAGTTTCCAACAGGGTAATACTGTTCCTTTACCGTGTCCATAAAAAAATCCCAAGTGGGATCAACCCCATATATTCCAAAATATTCTGTTGAACTTTGCTCCCAGTAAGTTTCGCACCAATGTTTGACACGGGGGAGATCTTTAAGGAGTGCGAAGGTGATCTTTTCCCTATCAGAAAAATGGTGAACAAAGAAATAACCTTCTAACATATTTAACCATTTGTCTAGGGCATCCCAATCTATCTGACCTTCAAATACGAGAATATAAAAATTAACCTGTACCTTGAAAGGAGAGGTTCTTCCAATGTGTCTGTTTGATGAATATGCACCTGTTTCTATTGACAGACGTTGAAGGATGTGGGAAAAATTATCCATCATTTCGTCCCTTTGTTGCATGAGAGCTTGCTTAAGCAACAGATTGATAGAATCATCTACTCCATCATTTTTCTATTATTACACCATGGAGGGTTTCTTGGGCATGCGATATCGATTGTATTCAAGAGAGATAATCTCGATACCCAACTTTCTATACTCGGACCTCGTCTAGGACATGCACTGAAAAAAAAAAAAAACGATCAAGAGCAACCAGCTCTGATACCACTGATCCATATTATTTTCGGCACAAAATGAGAGAAAAGATATAATAAATAAATGTACAGAGATATATCAGATATCCAATATCATAACATAAATGTATAATAAATGCAAAAATAAACAAATATATTCAGTAATACACAATTTTCTATTAATGAGCGAAAATGTACAAATACTGTAAAATACAGAGTGAAAGACTCGCTAGAATGGTGGCAGCTTATCTCTGAGAAGAGATGTGACGGATACTCACATATGTGAGAATATGATCTTACAATGAGGCTCCAAATGCCTTTTTATAATAAATAAAATCCAAAACCCTAACCCCAGAAGATGAAAAGCCAACAGTTTTGTGGACCTTGTTTTGGGTAGTTTGGTGTATCAACTTCTCAGTGGCGTAACTTTGGCATACGATCTCCGTTTGGGGTGCACGATAACTCGTTGGAAAGGTATCGTTGAGGAGATTAATTTTCGGGGATCAATATGAGCCTTTGTATATCATTGAGAATATAAATCCCGAAAAACCTTCATTTAGGCCCTCAAAATGGCCCCAGAAGTTAAAAACTGCTAAAAATAGTAAATTGCCAAAATTGCCAGAAAACTATTTTGAGCAAGGTGGAAAAGGTGGGTGGCCAATGATATACACCTGGATCATATCTATAAACACCTCTCCTTTCCCTATCCAACCACACTTAAATATAAGTAGAATGATGGAACCACTTTCACACTATCACTGTGAGATATACTGCTATAAACCTGTACCAATCAACCTGCACGAAACAACCTGTACCAATAACCTAAACCATGCATAAACCTATATCTCAACCTAACCAAAAATCCCTCATCAATTTCATCATCCAAATCTGATTTTTAACTCTGTAACAAACCTGATGTATATGATCACATACCTGCAAACCTTCCTTAACAAGAGACTAGCATTTTCATCAAATTTTACTTTAGTCTCACATGACTAGTTTTGGATTAGTCAACAACCCTAACTTGAAATAATCATAAATATGTACTTGTAATGAATAAAGGTATAAATATAGTACACAATTTTATTTAGTGTCTTTTCTGCAATTTCTCCAGGTTTCACTTCTTGGAACCTCCCAGAAAAGGAGTTATAGCAAAAATTGCATACCTGGCTGAATTATGATTTATTCTAGAGAGAGAACTTGTAGAGCATGCTCGACACAGAATATTCATTGTATGGATCTGAAAATTGTACATATAAAACTACATACTGTACTCTAACCAATACATTTGGTCTTACTAAATTTGGATATGTTATGAATAAGTTATGACATTTTTACCCGAAACACTTGTTTTAGACTAGTTTCAGGACTAGCCACAAACCCTATTTTCCATGGATTGTAACTCCAAAAATACAACGACCCAGAATATGAAATGTTTATCACAACTACTTGGATATTTTTCCTCAACGACCTCTAGATTTCGCAGTCTGATTCATTCTAGAAAAAAATTTATTGTGAAAATCGTGAGATGACCTGTAAATAACATACCTTAGAAAGCATCATCAAAATAATTTATCCTCCCTTTAATTTCAGCCTTCTTTACTTCACCTTCCCTTTGAAATTCTCCTTATATATCCTTTGGTTACCGTAGTCACTTGTAGATATTCAATATTCTCAATTGTAATTAAATGAGAGATCCTTTCCTCTTATTTATACTTTTATGTAGCTTCCTCAAGGGGTTACCATCTAACCATCTTAAACCACTTTCCTTATTTTAGGGCTAACCCAATTCTAACCACATGTCCACCTAGTAATTTCTCCATTAAATTTATTATTTAAATAATTTTTTTTTATCCACTTTGACGTATAATACACTCATCACTTCACTTTATTATTTACCTTCTAAAATATCTTAAACCACTTTCCTTATTTTAGGGCTAATCGGCTTCTAACCACTTGTCCACTTAGTAATTCCTCCGTTAACTTTATTATTTAAATAATTTCTTTTGTATCCAATTTGACTTCACTTTATTATTTAAATAATTTCTTCTTTGCAACCACTTTGACTACTTTGACCTTTTGGGGCTTCTAGATGACTCGTGAGGGTTCTCCAACTTCACATGGCCATAACTCTCTAACCATGAGGAGTTATGTGACATTCCACATACCACTGGAAATGACATGACATGTATTATCCATCTAGAATAGTATTACCTTAAAATATATTAAAACGCATACCATTATACATCAAATAAATTTGGGTCCATTACCCAAACCTTTGTACTACCGAAATTTCTACAAGGTTTGACATCAATGACAACCAACCCAAATAATAAACAATATCCCCCTTTGTAATTGATGACAACACTCTGATGCAATACTGAATTCATATAACTCATGCTCCCCATGTGACCATCACTCTCCCTGGAACCATGTTTCTGTGCTCTTTCTCCAAGCATTTTCCTTTGCATCTGATAAATATCTCCCCCTTTGTCATCAATGAAAAATGTATCTTTCCATCTAGAGCTACTCCCCTCGACTGAAATATTTGTGAAACTGATCTCAAATTTCCTCTTTATGGTACTTCCTCACGTAAATCTAAGACATATAAGATAATCATTCAAAAGTATTCATTTTGGAGTAGAAATTACTCTGAGTCTTTGGCAAAGATACTCAAAGGATTTACTTGGAAGCAGTTTTGTAAATATGTCTACGACTTGTTCTTTTGTGCCCACATATTCAAATCTGATGTTCTTCTTTGCAACCTGTTTTTGTAGAAAGTGATACTTTATTGGAATATGCTTTATCTTGGAGTGCATCACCGGGTTCTTTGAGATACTGATGGCGCTTGTATTATCACAATAGATTGGAATGGGCTCATCATACTCAACCTGTATATCTATCAAAGTTTGTTTCATTCATAAAACCTGAGTACACCATCCTACTACTGTAATATACTCTTCTTTGGCTGTAGATAAAGATATTGATGATTGTTTCTTGCTTAGCCAAGATACTAAACACTCACCCAAGTAGAATGCTGCTCCACTGGTGCTTCGTCAGTCATCAATGCAACCTACCCAATCTGCATATGTGTAGGCAATACATGATAGATCCTTTCCTTCTGGATACCATAATCCAAACTCTTATGTTCCTTTGAGATATCTGAAAATCCTCTTTACTGTTAATACATGTGATTTCTTTGGTGTTGCTTGAAATCATGCCACCTGTCCAACTGCCTACATTACATCTGGTCTCGATGCTGTCACATATAGTAAGCTACCAATCATTGACCTCTATTGCCTCTGGTACATAGACTTTGAATCGTCATATTTGCTCAACTTGCAACTGGTTTGCATAGGAGTGGTAACTGGTTTGCAATATTCCATTCCAAAAATATTTAGCATTTCTATGATATACTTAGTTTGAGAAATAAAAATTCCTTGGTTGCTTTGACGTATCTGGAGATGGAGAAAGAAGGATAGTTCTCCAAGTAATGATATTTCAAATTCATTCTGCATATCCTTTGCAAATTTCTGGCTTAACCTGTCATCATTACTTCCAAAAATAATATCATCAACATAAACTTCTGTTGGCACAAGGATAGACCCAGGGTTCAATGCTTCAATAACGCACCAACAAAACCCTAACTACCGGCCCTTTCGGCAACACCTGCGAATCAGATGAAGTCTCACCTGAGGTAGAGGTAGGGGGGGTTGCAGGAGTCAAGTGTTTACAACCTAGCTGGGACACAGATCTGTGATCACAATACTTAACAGAGAATTTATCAATTAACATTAATTAGTATTTAACCCCTATTCACATCGCATGTTAAAACCCTAATTACAGATCAACACAGTAACAACCACGATCCAAGCATATCTAACCATTCAACACATAACATCAAAGTAGATCTAACATTCATTCACATCATAAAGCAGTAAGAATCAAATGGATCTATCATACATCTAGATTAAGAAATTAAGTACATAAAAAACATGAACACCATAGCATAAAGCACATCGACACAGGATATATGTGGTTCACCCCAGTGTGGGGCTACGTCCACCAATATTCTTCTCTTCTTATTAGTCTCTTCCAATCTTCTTACATGCACCAAGCCACAATGACAACTCTGCATACAACAAGAGATCTGCGTGCACCTCACCACATCCTCCTTCCCCGAGTTAGGTCCAAGCACAGAGCCTCTACACAGTCTGTGCATAAAGAACTTACAAAACACTTGCACTTAGCTTTGCAAACCTTAACAAGTTCGTGCACAAAGCCAACTAGCCATGCACTAAGCCGATCAATGAATAGTAACTACTTATTACATCGCATAGCTACTTATTTATACATTACAAAAGGGGCCTGAAAATGGGTAAGACCCTTGGGCTGACATCCCATACCCATTACATAAACCCTAAAAACCAAAAATCCTACGAAAGGGGGCGATATCCCGCGATCTCCGCTTCGCCTAGGCTTTCCATCTTCGACTAGCTTGTTGAAGTCCCAAAAATGGTCAAACACGACCAAGGTTCTCCAAAACTTGGTCGAGGGCCAACATGCCCCAAACACTTACCTGTGACTTGTCTCGAGTCACTCTGATTTGGGAAAATCTGCTTCGAAGTCCTTGATCTTAGCTCGAGCTGCCTCGAATTTCTACTTTCCGAGAGCCTCCTGCTCAACGAACTTTTGAATGAATTGCTCAGTGACAGGCCCATCCAGGCGTTGCTCCACTATGGCGACCACCTGTTCCAATTGTGATCCTTGTCCCTCGATCTCTTCAAATAGGGTGTAGACTTCATCCCACACTGTCTGGAGTCACTATGTTGCCCCCATTACTCGACTCTGGATGGAAGTGACCTACTGCTGAACTGCGCGCTACTCTTGTGACCTTTTCATATTCTCCACTGCGGTAAGAAGCTTCAACTGTACTTGCACTGTAGACACTTGTTGCTTCACCTCCTAGAGCTATGCCTCCAATATCCTCAGCTCTGGATCTTCTGCAAGGCGCTTGTAAGTCTACGCACTTCGGTTACTTAGTTTCTTGCATTCTAAATCCAATGCCTTGATTCTTTCGACTGTGCTTTTGGCAGTTTCTTCATTCTGATCTCACACTTCCTGTAGAGTGCTCGACACTCCTTGCAGTTCTAAATTTTCTACTCTTGCTTGAAGCTTATGAATGGCTTCATCAAGATTTCCCACTCAGCTTTCAGTTGTCTCCTCTTCCATATGGGCCAAGCCTGACACAAAGCGAAGTGCTCTAGCCACTGCCTCCTTGACCGTAGGATGCTCTGTGAGCAACTGGTCTTTTTCTCTCTGGATATTCTCTTTGTTCTCCTCAAACTTCACTCATAGGTCATCTTTTCTTGCTGCGCAACCCGAAGTTGCTCTAGGCCTTCCTCCTTTACTTGCTTCAATGCCTCTATGGCCTTCTCCTTTTCTTCTTGTACTCGTCAAAGGTGAGCCTCTGTAGCATCTTATATCCTTCGCAATTGGGTGGGGTCATCCCCCAATTTTTCACCTTCTGATGATGATGGCGCAGTCGACATTGTGTGGCTCGAATAGAGGGCTTGCTGTACCCCTTTCAAATCCACCTCGATCCTGTCATACATTTTTTCCTGCTTGGCTTCATTTCATTTCAAAATATTCTCCGAAGTGTCTGCTACAACTACGATGATGAGGTCAATGTCATCCACTATGAGCACAGTCTGTGATTGTGGTTTTTTGGCTCGTGACTTCTTCCATACAGAGGGTTTCTTCGGAGAAACCTTTGTTTTCTTTGTTTTCTCGACCTCTGTAAGGGGATCCTTTGACAGTGTCACTTCACCCTTTTCCTGCTTGTCTTATTCCCCTTCCTCTTCTTGGCACTAGTACATATGACCAAATTTGCGACGGTTTTTTATTGATATTGCCACACTTATCCATTGCAATTTTCACGAAAGCTGAGATTTTTTTTCGTCGAAATAATTTCGTTGCTATATCCATGATCCAGGTGTGCATGGAAACATCGATGAAATAAGCGCTCCACGTGTCACCACCTTCAAGATCGGTTAACCCTATGCGTTGTCACAATTACGATGAATTTACGTCCCAATAACAACGAATAAATGTGGCAATTACGATGGACATTCATCGCAATTTCGACGAAAATTTATGCCAGGCCAATAACTTACGATGTAGATGTTGAATGTGCGATGCAAAACCGTCACAAATTGCGACAAAAATATGTGGCAATATCGATGAAAATATATCTCAAAACCAAACTTACGATGTAGATGTTGTATGTGCGACAAAAATTCGTGGAAAATTGCGACGAACTTTCATCGCTATAGCGACGATTGTGGTAAAATATTATATTTGTTTCCGACGAACTATCATCGATATTGTGACGATGGCTTTAAGTTTTAAAAAAATAAAATTACATGAGACATGGTATTACCATATTACATTGTAATATGGTATACCATATTGTATGCCATATTACAATGTAATATGGCATTACCATATTACATTGTAATATGGTAATGCCATATTACATTGTAATATGACATTACTATTACATTGTAATATTGTAATATATATATCCCCTACAAATAATCAAGGCACATATCAACCAAATATTGTAAGCATGTGTTATCATGAAGTTGGATTAGAAGTAAGGATACCAATATGACAATATACACAAAGAATAATTTGGAATATTACTTTAAAAAAACACATGGATTGCATGAGTGAGTCATTTGCAATTTATATTACACAATACTATGACAACACTTCTAAGATTGATGGATGATATCTTAAGACCATTTCTCGAACTTGTTTATTGTAGCCTCGTTGGATGATATTTTGACTTTTAGCAAGATTTGAGAAGATCATTTGAAACATTTGGAGATGATATTTTTAACCCTTCAACACAATTAATTGCAAGCCAACATGAAGAAATATGATCTTGGAAAACAATTATTGTTGTGTATGGATTTTGTAGTTAGAGGATGTGAATTGTGTATTGACCTAAGAAATATAAAATTCGTTGTAAATTGGTTGATCCTAGATAATTTAACTGAACCAAGGTAATTCATGGGGTTATAAAATTATTTAGGAATGAAGTGTCTCTTCAATTCACATTAGAAAAGGCAAGTATAACCTTTCAACTCATTGCAATTGAAAACCAAGTAACTGAAGCTTTGACTTGAAAGAATTGTAATGCATCAATATTAAATCTAATGAAACTTGCAATTTCATTTGAAATCAAAGCAAATTTTGCATGATACACAATGGTGAAACCTTTGATACAATGAAGGAGTTGGATAACATAACACTTGAAACTTTTGTTGGTGCAATCATAATATACCCAAATAAGATAAGAAATTGTACATCATAGTTTAGGCATTGAAGTACTACATGAATTATTTGTTGGGAAAAC
>ML804265.1:117111-128126 GCA_009831015.1 Picea engelmannii | reverse complement strand
TGTACTATTTATAAATCCCGCAATGTTTCCAGTAGCTTTTGGCCTTCCATCAATATACATAGTTTCCCCTTTATTTTGATTGTTATCTAGTAGTTGTATATAATTTGCGGCAACTCCGTATCTCCACATACTTTGCGTATATCAGACCAACATCAACCAATGATTGTATTTGTATAATGTTCCGACATACCCTATCAATTCAGTTACAGTGCCATAGCCGACCTTTATGCCATCCATGGAAAATAACCCCAATCCATGTAAGGACAAAGGAGCAATGCGATACATCCTCCCACCGATGAAGAAATCCGTGTCCACTTCAGGTAGCTCCTTAGGTGCCCATCGTTGCACTAGATTTTTATACGTCAAGGGAAACTCAATGTCACCTATGCTCTTAGCATCATAATTACACGACCCTCCGTTGGCAATAAAAAATTGCATGCGGGTACAAAATCTTTTCCTTACCTTTTCCAACCTAGTTGATCTAGAACCGATAGATCTAGTACAATACGTTTCACTTTCAACCTCTCTTACTATATATTGATCATCACTCGAGGAAGATAGATCCGATAGATACCTATTTGGTGGTACCTACACTAGTTACAACAAGAAGATAAGTTATCGTGCCAATATACGTTTTTGGTACCAACATAGTTGCATATAGTTGCATAAAGTTGAAATTGCTACACCTATCCATCATATAGTTGCATAAAGTTGAAATTGCCACACCTAGTTGCATATAGTTGCATAAGTTGCAATATAGTTGCATAAGTTGCATATAGTTTCATAAGTTGCAATATAGTTGCATAAGTTGCATATAGTTGCATAAGTTGCATATAGTTGCATAAGTTGCAATATAGTTGCATAAGTTGCAATAAATTTGCGTAAAGTTGCATAAGTTCCATAAAGTTGCTTGAGTTGCATAAGTTGCATGTTGCATAGTTGCATGTAGTTGCATATTTGCATATAGTTGCATATGAAATTGTTGCAATATAGTTGCATATAGTTGCATAAGTTGCAATACTGTAACGTCCCCCAACCATCATCCCACTGGCTGGGCAAACGCTACTGTGCGGAACAACATCATTCTCATACTTAATTAATAACATGCATTTAAGTCATATTAAACACATTTAACTCAGAGTAAGCACAAGATTACTGTTAACATAAATAATCCCTGGCATTAACAATGATTCATATGCACAACAAAATACATGATACATATAAGCATCATAGGCATGCAAAACATAATATTAAGCATAAGTTGATACTTATCTTTGAAACCGTGGTAATTCCACCAACCACGTGCAAGCCTTCCATGAAACTCCCAGCCTTAGACCACACTACTCATCATGTTCAGTAATGGGTCACCCCCGAGATGGGACTAAGCTCCACCCAAGGCAAGGAATCCTAGTCTAGGCTGAGGTTACAGGGAAAAATGCACAGAATAACCGGAAGGATTCTTCCCAAGATGCCTTCTTACGCCCACTACTCATGGAATCTCATTCCCCACATGCCTGTTCCACCCGAGAGTATAAACCTTCACAAGAACAGTCCATCAGTGCTTCACCTCCCTCTCTGGGTCTCGACAACAGGATGGATCAGGAAGTCTTAGAGCTCTGTAGCTGGTGCTGGACTCTCTCTAGAAGAATACCACTTCCCAACAGACTCCTTCACCTGGAAATAGCTTCTCACAGGCCTGACAGACTGCCTCTTCAACTAAGGGACTTAAAACCCAGTTCTTCAGCCCCTTCTGACTCAATTCCCGCATGGTGAGGATAACCACAACAACAATAAAAATTTGGTTAACTCATGGTGATAGCAACAATAGGAATTTGGGTATGGACATCCAAAAACGGCAACAATCCACACTAAGACACAACATGGTTTAGACATTTACAGGGTGCTCGGACTTCACAGGAGACACTTCTCGGTCCATGAGTTTTCCACTAGTTTCAGGGTGCATGACAAGGAATCAATGTAGAGGTCAATCGCAGAGCTAAACATAATTCACGAAGGATGGGGAATGGCAAAGCGACTCAGGTGGAGAATGGGAAAATGCAAGAGCAAACAATTTTCTCGTCAGGGTTTCCTTCACGGTGCGAAGGTAAGAAAATGCAGACACAGAGGCAAAACGGGTTCAGACCGACATCACGGTGAACTCAGGCGAAGGATGACAGAATGATCGAACCCCCCCCCCCATGACTGACTTCTACAGTTTTTTAACTGCATGTGCATGGGTCAACACATGTCACTCATGAAGCTGCATGCACTCCATCAGCATGCTTTCCTCTCCAGGAACTTAGGACAAAACATATATTTCTCATGGCTTTTGGAATAATATTAAAATATTATTCCCAAGGACTTAAGCCTCTAGGCTCAACACTTAGCCTCTCTTTCCAACCTTCTATCCCCCAATCCCTTACCCACTCTATGGAAGCTTAGTCCCCCATCACTCATTCATCATGGTCGGTCTACATGGAATGATGTTTATATTTTTATTAATGTTCTGCATGATTACATATACAAAAGCAGGCTCCCATCCTTAACACTTAGGCTCTCTGGCCTAATAACACATAAGCCCACCAACTTATATAAACTTGGCTCACCAACCTATAAAACATAATCACAATTCATAATGAAATCTTTATACTTCATAGACATGATTTACAACAGGGATCGGCCTTGGGGACATTACAATCCCCTCCCCTTATTTTTCCATTGTCCTTAGTGCAACTTTACACTGCATCTGCAATCTTTTCAAAATTTTCAAAAATATGTGGGTACTCTACCCGCATAACATCTTCATGCTCCCATGTCACGTCCTTAGGACCGTACCAAGTCTAATGGACCTTTACAATCCCTATAGCTCGATTCCGGAGCTGTTTGTTTTTCCTGTCCAATATGCGCACAGGATGCACTTGCAGGACACCTTCTTGTTCCATCTGAATCACATTCCAATCGATAACATGATTAGCATCTGGTATATATTTCTTAAGCAATGAAACATGAAACACATTATGTACAGTCATCGATACAGGTAATGCAAGCATATATGCAACTGGCCCAATCCTTTCTAGGATTTCAAATGGCCCACAAAATCTGGCTGCCAACTTGGTGCAACTTCCCAGCTTCAGGGAACTCCTGTTAGCTTTCACTTTCAGGAAAACATGATCACCCACTTTGAAATCTCTGTGGGTTCTGTTCTTATCAGCATAACTTTTCTGCCTGTCTTGGGCAGCTTTCAAATTCTGCTTAATTTTTATCATTTGGTCCTCCATCTCCTTGAGCAACTCTCGCCCAACTACTGCTTTATTAGCTAGATTATCCCAGCTCATTGGAGTATTGCACTTTCTTCCATAAAGTGATTCAAATGGGCTCATCTTCAATGATGCATGATACCCATTGTTGTAGGCGAATTCTACCAAGTGCAGGTAGTCTTCCCATCTTGATGGTTTGTCCATCACATACATTCTTAGTATGTCTTCTATTACTTTGTTCACCCTCTCTGTCTGTCCATAAGACTCAGGATGATAAGTTGTACTAAAGTTCAGATTCATTTCGAATCCTTTGAACAATCCTTTCTAGAAATTCGAGGTGAATTTCGGGTCTCTGTCGGACACAATCGTTTTAGGAATTCCATGCAATCGTGCCACTTCCTTTACGAAAATACTAGCAACATCTGCTGCCTTGTGAGTAGTTTTCAGTGGAATAAAATGGGCAGCTTTTGTAAGCTTGTCCACCACCACCATGATCGAATCATGCAGCTTTCTTGTTCTGGGAAATCCTATAATAAAATCCATTGTCACCACTTCCCACTTCCACTCAGGAATGGGTAAAGGTTGTAACAACCCTGTTGGGTGCCTATGCTCAGCTTTAACTTTCTGGCACTTTATGCATCTGGTGATGTATTTAGCGATCTCTCTCTTCATACCTGGCCAAAAGTAATGGCTCTTGACCGCTGCTACTATTTTTTGATATCCAGGGTGCCCTGCATAAGGCACATTATGCATCTCCTGCAAAATCATCTGTTTCAAGCACTGGAGATTGGGTACAAAAATTCTTTTCTTGTACATCAGTATTCCATCGGTTTCCAATTTATAAATTTCCATCTTATGTGGCATCTTACCCTACTGTAGCTTGGCTACCAATTCCCTGTACTATAGATCTACATTTGCAACCTCCAGAATTCTGCTTTTAATATCAGTCCGATACATGCTAATGGTTGTAGCATGTAATTCATGCACCCTCTTGCTGAGTGCATCAACCACTTTATTGTCCTTTCCTTTGATATGCTTGATCTCAAAGTTGTACTCACATAGAAATTCCAGCCACCTACTTTGTCTAGCGTTTAGGGTTGGCTGATCAAACAAATATTTCAGACCGTTATGGTCTGTTCTGAGTTCAAAACTCCTTCCCATGAGGTAATGCCTCCATTTCCTCAGAGCGTGAACGATTGCTGCCAACTCCAAATTGTGAGTGGCATAATTATTTTCGTGCTCTTTTAGCTTCCTGGACTCATAACAGATTACAAATCCATTCTGATTGAGAACTCCTCCCAACCCTTCTTTACATGCATCTGTGAACACCACGAAATCCACATTTGGATCTGCAATCCTCAATATTAGAGCGCTGGTTAACAACTGCTTCAATCGCTGGAAAATTTTCTCACACTCTTTGGTCCACTGAAACTTTTTCTCCTTCCTTTGCAAGGAAGTGATAGGGTGAGCTATCTATGAGAACCCTGTGATAAACCTTCTGTAATAGCCTTCTAGACCCATAAATGATCTAACTTCCACCACATTCCTTGGCACTGACCATTCTCTAATGGCCTCAACCTTCTCAGGATCCATGATGATCCCTTATTCTGAAATAATGTGCCCCAAGTAATGGATCTTCCTTTTATAAAACGATCATTTTCTCAACTTGGCATACAGTTGGTGTTCTCTCAACACTTGCAACACCATCCTTAGGTGTTTTTCATTCTCTTCCTCTGACTTGGAATACACCAAAATGTCATCCAGGAAGACAATGACAAACTTGTCTAAATAGTCCCTGAATACTCCATTCATCAAGCTCATAAAAAGAACGAGTGCTTTTGACAGTCCAAACGACACCACTGTGAACTCGTAATGACCATACCTTGTTCTAAAGGCGGTCTTGCTGATGTCTTCATCCTTTATTCTTACTTGGTGATATCCCGATCTGAGATCTATCTTCGAAAATATCTTTGCATCCTTCAACTAATCGAAGAGATCATCAATCCTTGACAGAGGATACTTGTTCTTGACAATTACTTTGTTCAATTGTCTGAAATCAATACACAACCTCAACGTCTCGTCCTTCTTCTTCACAAATAGGACTGGAGCACCCCAAGGTGACACGCTTGGGCGAATGTAACCCTTCTTTAGAATCTCTTCAAGCTGCAATTGCAACTCTTTCAGCTCCGGCGTACTCATTCTATAAGGAGCTTTCGACACTGGAGCTGCTCCAGGCATCAAATTTATAGAGAAATCGATATCTCTCTTCGGAGGTAGTCTAGGTACCTCCTGAAATACATCTTCGAACTCTGTTAGTACTGCATGGTCTCTAATATTTGAGACTTCATCTCTGGATGCTTCCTCCAAATGGACTGCAAACAATTGACAACCTTTTATGTAGCACTTTTTCAACTGCATTGCTGAGATTTTTCTAACAACCACAGATTTGGGAATTCCTTGGACTTTTTTCCGATTCCCCTCCTCATCTAGGCATGTAAATTCCTTGTTACGACAATCCAGGAGGGCATGGTGCTGGTCCAACCAGTCCATCTCAATTAAACAGTCATAAGAGCCTAAAGGCAGAATATTCAATTCAACTTTCATGCTCAATCCCTTCATGTCCACCAGATAGGACTTAACCAACTCAATGAATTTCCTCTTGGTTCCTGTAGCCAACTACACTAACCAAGACTTTTCATGTTTGCTTCTTGATAAAATCAAACTTTCCACCACCCTAGGATCTACATAACTATGGCTAGCCCCTGAATCAATTAAAATAATAAATGGTTGGTTGTTAACCATACCTTCCACTTCAATCACGTGCAACTGAAATTCAACTTGCTTGTTGTCCAGGGCCACTAGATCCTTGGCATTCTACTACCCATGTCCTCCATTGTTTCAGCTTGTTGAACATTATGGATAGCTCTTTCTTTGCCAATTTTATGGGGACAATCTCTGTACTTGTGGTTCTCTTTACAGCCCCAACACTGAATGGGCATCTGTCTCAGCCTTTGTTCCCCCACTTCAGCCATTCTCGGCTCTCTAAATGATGGATGTCCTTGAGGACTATTTCTGAAAAAGAGAGGTTTGTTTCCCTTCTTCCTTTGTTCTTTCTTAAACTTCTTCTGGTCAACCCAAACCTTCCGAAAGGTAGGCTTTTCTCTTTGCTATTCATATAAGCATTTCACTCTTCTTATTGTTTCTTCCATAGTCTTAGGATCATCATACTGAATCTTATCCCCAATAGGAGGCGGTAATCCACTCAGGTACCTCTGAATCTTGACAGACTCATCTTTGATGAACGAAACATACTTTAGTAATTCCAAAAACTTTCGTTCATACTCATCAATGGTCTTGTTGTCCAGCTTGAGTTCAAGAAATCTTTCATCTTTCTATCATAATATCTTTTAGTTAAGTATTTCCTCTCGAAATTCCTCTTGAATTATTGCCATGTGATGTCCCTTTCCCTGATGTGCTGCACCTGCACAAGTTGATCCCACCACATGGATGCCTTTCCCTTCAGTTGATACATGGAAATCCTGCCCTCTACATGAGAGGAATAATTCTGCAGTTGAAAGTATTTCCTCATACCCAACAACCAAGTTTCAACATCTTACTCCTTCTTATGTTCTCCATCGAACGTTGGAGGCTTGATCTTGTTCATTTCCCCTTTCAATTCATCCACTCCAGATCTTTGGTGTTTTCTGGTAGGGGATGGGCTTGAACTAATGTGTGATTCCTTATCAAAATTCTTTGGGGAGCAACGACAATGTTTTCTACCACTCCTCAATCTTCTTTTTCTCTCAGGGGTCCTGCGACTCCCTGTTTTTCTTGTGTCACTCTCCTTTTCCAATTTCCTTTCTATTCTTTCGAGGTTCTTCAACATCTTTAAGTTGAATTCACCTTGCCAATCCCCGACTCTCATGAGCTTTTGGCTATTGGCTCGGTGAGCCTGGGCTTCTTTCTACAATCTTTCAATGATTATCTTCACATGCCCTTCCTTATCCAATTCTCTTCCGTGCCCATAGGAGTTCGATCCTTCGACTCCCAAGTTGAGATCCCTTCCTTCTCTTTCATTCTCTGAATCAGAGGCAATCCACACCTCTTCCATTTCTATACTCAGTGTCGATTCATGGATGTCCTGAAACTCATTGAAATCTGCACACACAATGTGCAGTCAACCGAAGTTTGCCAGGCTTTAAACCCTTAATAAAACTACAACATTCATAAACCAACGCGAATAAGAAAATGTTTTGATTCCATGAATTTTCTGAGCTCTGTTTGGCTCTGCAATTTCCGGTGATAGCCCTTGTTTTATTAATCCACAACCCATACGTCCATGGGCTGTGATCAAACACTAAAATTCTAGGTGCTACAAGGCTCTCCAAATGAAACTTCGGGTTTCAGGATTTCGGGGCTTCGGGGTTTCGGGTTTTGGGGTTTTGGTCTCGGTGGTTCTCACACTCGCTTCCCTCTCCAACTCCTGACTTCCGAAAATTAAATTGCCTTACCCTCCAGGCCCACAGCACAGCTGTCGCCCACCAAGGTAGTGACACATGGTGTCCTTAAGAAGGTCCACCTCACTCCCAGCGATGTTAGGGGCCCCCACTACTTTCACTTTTCATTTCAGAGTTTTGGGCATCAAGAGTTAATGCATCCACACATCTCGAACTTCCATTTGCCAAAATTCTAAAATTACGGTCTATTCATCTACTTGATCGAACGGTCAAGTTCCTCTCCTACGATCTACGGTGTATATGGTTTCGAGATTTCGGGGTTTCGGGTTTTCGGTAACTGGGATTTCATGATGCAGCGACTCCAAATCTCTTGTCACTTCAATCCCTGAATTCCAATACACGAGTTCTTGTACGAGATCCAACGATCCTCGATGATTTGGATCTAACGGTCCAGATCTTTTCAGAGTTTCATGAATCGGGAGTTCACGATGCAGTGACTCCAAATCTCTTGTTGCTTCAATCCCCGAATTCCGATATGGAGATTCATGTATGAGATCAACGACTGTGAGCCTCCCCTGATCGGATGGTCCAGATCTCTCCTATGATTACACCTATCAAATCTCTTCAGCCCTAACTTCCTCGCTAGTTGGTTGGATCCGACGACTCACGAGATTTCGACACTTCTTCCTGGAAGCACTCCACCATCCGATTCTACCCTTGTTAATCTCTTTCGCGATTTGAGACTTGGAGTGACCAAGATTTTGGCCTGCGCTCCAAGTTCACGATCCTTGAATTCACGAAATGATCCAACGGTTGAAACCAACCATGATCAATGACCCATGTTTATTCTGGATCCTAGGGTGGCGAGTTTCTCCATCCACTAACCACCTTGCAACTTTTGGCCATCTTACGGCCCTCGTTATTTTGCGAGTTCTCCACAGAGAATTCTGACTGTCCAACTCTGCTTCTCAAGGACTTCTGGCCAATGACTTGGTACCCTCCTTCTGAACCTTCATCTAATTGATCCAACACTTCTGGTGTGGCGTTCTCTCTCTCTCCCCGTGGCCATATACCACATCGGCTGTAGTTTTATAATACTGCTACACCTCCTGAGCTTTGCAACATGGTCAAGTAGTCAGTTGACACTCAAAAACATTATGAGGTCAAAAATTAGTCCTCCAGACACAATTTCTTCTCAAAACCTCGGTCCAAAGACCACTTATCCGGCCCATCCAGGCTCAGTGTTGAAACTAGGCTCTGATACCATACTATAACGTCCCCCGACCGTCATCCCACTGGCCGGGAAAACACTACTGTGTGGAACAACATCATTCTCATACTTAATTAATAACATGCATTTAAGTCATATTAAACACATTTAACTCAGAGTAAGAACAAGATTACTTCTAACATAAATAATCCCTAACATTAACAATAATTCATATGCACAACAGAATACATGATACATATAAGCATCATAGGCATGCAAAACATAATATTAAACATAAGCTGATACTTATCTTTGAAACCGTGGTAATTCCACCAACCACATGCTGGCCTTCCATGAACCTCCTAGCCTTAGACCACGCTACTCATCATGTTCAGTAGTGGGTCACCCACAAGCTGGGACTAAGCTCCACCCAAGGCAAGGAATCCTAGTCTAGGATGAGGTTACAGGGAAAACTGCACAGAATAACCGAAAGGATTCTTCCCAGGATGCCTTCTTACGCCCACTACTCACGGAATCTCATTCCCCACATGCCTGTTCCACCCAGGAGTATACACCTTCACAAGCAAAGTCCATTAGTGCTTCACCTCCCTCTCTGGGTCTCGACAATAGGCTGGATCATGAAGTCTTAGAGCTCCGTAGATGGTGCTGGACTCTCTCTGGAAGAATACCACTTCCCAACAAACTCCTTCACCTAGAAATAGCTTCTCACAGGCCTGATAGACTGTCTTTTCAACTAAGGGCCTTAAAACCCGGTTCTTCAGCCCCTTCTGACTCAATTCCCGCATGGTGAGGATAACCAAAACAACAATAGAAATTCAGTTAACTCATGGTGACAAAAACAATAGGAATTTGGGTATGGACATCCAAAAACGATAACAATCCACACTAAGACACAGTACGGTTTAGACATTTACAGGGTGCTCAGACTTCACAGGAGACACGGTTCGGTCCGTGAGTTTGCCACTATTTTCAGGGTGCATGACAAGGAATCAACGCAGAGTTCGATCACAGAGCTAAACAAAATTCACAAAGGATGGGGAATGGAAAAGCGACTCAGGTGGAGAATGGAAAAATGCAAGAGAAAACAATTTTCCCGTCAGGATTTCCTTCACGGTGCGCGAGTAAGCAAATGCAGACGTAGAGGAAAAACAAGTTCATATCGACATCATGGTGAACTCAGGTGGAGGATGACAGAATGATCAAACCACCCCCCCCATGACTGACTTCTGCAGTTTTTTAACTGCATGTGCTTGGGTCGACACATGTCACCTGTTAGGACCACATATTGTACCCTTTTTGCCCATACTTTTTTCTATTATTATACCCTTCATCACCTGTATTTTGACTTATACTATCATTTCACCTAATCATTCCAAGGTACACAATGTCCTTTCTCATTATTATATGCTTAATCCATTTTGCATAATACTTTACATTAGTTTTGAATCTAACCATTGATTAGAAGTGCATAAGTGTCCATATTTGCAGAATAGTATTTCAGACCGATGCTGAAACACAGAACTGCCCAAAGCCGCTGTTGAGCTGATGCCGAAACACAGAGCTGCTACACAGTCCGAGGATGCATATGACGAAACACGAAGCAACCACACGGTTCAAGAATGCAGATGCTGAAACACGGAGCTGTCACTCAGTTCAGAACAGATGCTGAGACACAGAGGAGGCCGCCACGATGCTGAAACACGAGTCCTGACAGCTAGCAGTCAAAGCCGACACAGGACGTGAATTGCGTACTAACAACATTAGCAGCTATATGAAGAAGCCGTTACACCAGCCGTAACAGCAATGCTTCGTCCAGCCCCTGTATTAGCATTCGGTTGCATAAGAATAGGACACCCTATGCTGATTTAGAAAGAAGATCCGATTTAGTGTAGGATTCAGATCTGCCTTGTAATGATTGTATCGATGTGATTTCCCTTTAAATTGAAGAGAAATCACCATTCGAAGGATCCAACTTTTTATGTACTAAGAACTTCAGAGAAGTGGGACGTGTTCGATCTTTCCAATTTGTAATGAGATATTTCAACAGATGAATAGAAGACTGCTTTGATA
>ML804265.1:87924-99526 GCA_009831015.1 Picea engelmannii | reverse complement strand
ATGTAAACAATATTAATCATCAATATATCATCCAATATACTAATTTACAAATTAGAAAACAATAGCAATATAGGAAAAAATTGAACCTTTTAAGTATTTGTGAACATGCAGGCATAAATAATTAACAAATTAAATACCTTAGTGTCTGTGTGAGACATGTGTTTGATAAACCATTCAAAACCTTCAGTTTCACCAACAACAATATAGCAGATAAAAGATTTTTTGTTGAGCCTTCATAAAGAGGTTGACGTGACTTCTCGAGTAGAGGATCAACATCATGACTATCATCCTGGTTGTCCTCATCCATTGGAGAAAATGTGTCTTGGATCAATCTATGTATCTCATCTTCCTAATTTGAATCACTAACGTTATCTCCATCCATATCATCATTAATAACTTGATCAACAACTTCAATATTCTGATCTCGAAGTTCATCTCCATGTAAAGTAGTATTTTTGTTAGTACTTGGCAAATAACTCTCTGGAGGTCGACACTTTGGGGGCATCGTCTATATATTTAAAAACAACATAGAAAAGTTAGTGTGTATAGTGTTGAAAAGTCAACAAGAAACATGTGTCTAATTTACTTTTCCCTTAAATAAATTGGACAATAAATATTAATCTATTATCTCATAATTACTTGAATATAATTAACTGAAATGGCAAATCAGTTAACTATGGAAATTTGAGTTCAAAGGTTGATTGGTAACACATGGAGGTGACTTGAAGTTGTAATAGAGTTATAAGTGTAATTATGTTAGTTGTGAAGTAGCTTAACTCAGTTAAGTGAGTTAAGCCCAGTTGTACTAGTTGTAACTGAAGCAACTGAAGATTCACCACGGTTAACTACATGCATGTCAGATCCACTGGAGACCTAGTTGAGATAATAGGTGAAAGGGACAGTTTGGCTATCAGTTATGATTTGAGTGAAGTGCACTCATGAAATCACATGTGCAATGTATATTCTCATGAGCATGTGCAAACTAGGTAATTCGAATTCATCGTGAGAATTCTAATTGCAGGGATTGTGCAGAGGAGGCAGGCTGTCTGAACACAGAGAATTGGCACATGTATTTGCTGAGTTTTGTATGACAGTGTGAGACGATTTTATTTTACTGAGAGCTCTTGGATTAGAGTTTTGTATGATATTGTTTCATGATCCATGATATACATAATATATGATAGTGGGGTTTTTAGCTTTACGCTTTCCCGATAAAACTTCTGTGTTATGTGTTCTTGATATTTCACTTTGTGATCGTGGTTTAATTTTCCACAAGAAAAATAGTAGAAGCGTTTCTATATTTAACAGTGGCATATAATTGTTAGATCAGGAGAATCATAGGAAATACTTAATTCATATTGAAATTTCTACATGATATCAGAGCCACGGAGCCACAGAAGTGAGGTGCGAAAATAATAGTATTCTCACAGGTCCTATCTCTGGCAGGGTGCGAAACTTAGTACTGAAAACTACACACATTTCTAGGAGTAGAAATTATCGCACCCTACTCAAAGGAGAGGTGTGAACTTAATTAAGATTCTCGCAGTCTGCTTAAGGGAGAGGTGCGAACCTCCATCACCCCACTGTGCATTACAGTGCAAACTTCCTTGTGATTTTCGTAGGCTATACACTGGTAGGGTGCAAACTTCCTCCAAGAGTTCGTAGGCTAGAAACTGGTAGGGTGCGAAATTCCCTCAGGATGCTCTCAGGTGGGGTGCGAACCTCCCAGGGAAAGAGGGATTGCAACAGTTGAGTTTTTGGTTGGATAACATTCGAATTTGTAGTATTTTCTTGGTGCGACAGTTGATTCAAGACTGAAATGTATTTCAATGAATTGAGGTTGGAGTATGCACTATAGGGAAGCTCGAACTACATTGCTTGGAAGGAAAAGATGGAGGCAGTACTCGAAGACAATGGCTTGAAGGATTACATTGATAAAGATGTTCCTAATCCGGATGTGACAGACACTACAAATATTGATGCATGGCAAAAGAAAGTGGAAAAGGTGAGGATGATTCTATTGGAGGGAGTACGAGACCACATTGTCTCAATTCTCCATGGAAAACTACACCACATGCAATGTGGAAGGTTTTGATGGATCTGTTCCAAAATAGTAGTGACCATAGGAAATTGGTGCTCAAAGATAAACTCAGGAAGATCAAGATGGAGAAGGGTGACACCATTCCAAAATATCTCACAAAGTTTGTTCAATGTCGGGATGATCTTGGAAGTGTGGGAATAACAATCACTACTGATGATTTGGTGAGCTTGGCGCTCCTAGGACTTCCCAAGAGTTGGCACAGTTATCAAGAATCTCTCAATGGAAGGGAAAAATTTCCAGATTGGGAATGACTATGGTCAAATCTAGTGCAAGAGGAGTTCAGGCAGAACATTGGAGATGGATCTTCATCAAAGCGTGATGATGAAGAAGATTGTGCTTTGACTGCCAAGGTGAGGAAAGGGAAAGGGAAGAAATTCCATTCAAAATCTTAGTCTAAAGTCAAGAAGCTGGATTTGTCCAAAGTGAAGTGTTTCACTGTCACGAACATGGGCGTCTCGCTACTAACTGTCAGCAGAAGAGGAAGAACAAGATGGTTGCTGGAGCTACAACTAGTGAGGCTCTTGTCTCGCAATTTGAACTTGACTTCTCTTTGATCGCATGCATGGCTTCAAGTGCATCAGGATCAATGTGGTATTTGGATAGTGGCGCTTCCTACCACATGATGGGAGATAAAGAGTCTTTCAGTGACTTGGAGGAGAAATATCTCAGAATGCATATAGAGATGGGCGATGATGGACGATACAGTGTGACTGGTATTGGTACCATTACCTTTCAGAGGGAGTCAGGTAAACCATTTCAATTGAAAAATGTTATGCATGTTCCAGGTCTGAAGAAAAACCTGGTCTCAGTCGCAATGTTGGAGGATAGAGGCTATGATGTTGCTTTTAGCGGTGGAAAAGCCTACCTGCGACATAAAACAACAGGTCAAGTCAAGAAGATAAGGATTTGAGTTAAGAATCTCTACATGCTGGAGGTAGATAGCTACGGTGCTATGGTGGGAAAGGCAAAAAAAGTGGTGAGTCGGGATGAGGGCGAATTATGGCACAGAATATTGGGCCATCTTCATCATGGATCCTTGAAGATCATGCAAAAAATATCTACTAGACTTCCAATGGGAACACTTGCTTAGTTAGATCAGTGCAAGGGGTGCACCCTGGGGAAGTATGTAAAGTCCACCTTTCATGAAAAGGAGAACCGTGCTTCGGTGATCCTGGAGAGAATTCACACAGACGTGTGTGGACCATTCTCGATTTCTTCAACAACAAAACATAGGTATTATGTTATTTTTTTTGATGAATTTTCTCGTAAATGATGGATATTCTTCATGCAGAAGAAGGATCAAACATTCTCAAAGTTCCATGATTTTAAAGCATTGGTGGAGAAAGAGTCAGGGAAGCAAGTGAAAGCTCTAAGGAGCGATAATGGTGGAGAATACATATCTAATGAATTCAAATACTTCTGCAACAAAGAAGGAATTTGAAGAGAACTCATAGCGCCTCATAACCCACAAAAAAATGGGGTCGCAGAGAGATAGAACAAAACGACCATGGGTGCAACACGAGCAATGTTGCATGATCAGGGCCTACCAATGCATTTGTGGGAAAAAGCATGCAATACTGTGGTTTATGTGCAAAACCGTTGTCCTCATAGAATACTTGGCATGAGTACACCTGAAGAATCTTTCACTAGTAAGAAACCTGATGTTTCTCATTTTAATTTTTTTGGCTCATCTCTTTTTGTGCATGTGAACAAGGATGCTAGGAAGAAGCTGGAACCGACTGCTGAAGTTGGGATATTTGTGGGGTACATAGAAACACCCCATAATTATCGTTTGTATTTTCCGAATAGTAAGATGACTATTATGCGACAGGATATAAAATTCGATGAGGGGAAAGCCATGCGGTTGTCGCTTGAGAGGGAGCTAGACTTACATGCATAACAGGAACTGCTGGTTCCTGAAGATGAGTCTCAAGATGTGGATCAACCACATGAGAAAGTTCATGGAGTGGAGGAAACCACTCAAGTAGAGCCATCCATCAGAAATGGAAGAAAGCGCACCACGAAAGTTGAGAGATTAAGACTAGATGCTACACAGAATGTAGGAGCCCCTACTTCATAGTGCAAGCATAGAAAATCTCCTGATTGATTTGTTGGATACATGGCTCTCATGAGAAACTGTATTGTGACTAAACCCTCTTCCTTTCAGGAAGCAATGCAGGATCCCACTTGGGTTGATGCTATGGTAGAGGAGTATGACTCCATTGTCAAAAAAAGTGCATGGGAAATTGTCCCAACACCGGTCGACAAATCAGTGGTAGGTTCGAGATGGATCTACAAGGTAAAGAAAGCTATTGATGGGAGTGTGGAGAAATACAAGCCAGGTTTGTGGATCGAGGCTTCTCATAGATCAAGGGGATAGATTATGATGAGACCTTTTCACCTATCGCAAGGTACTCTTCCATAAGATCCATCCTTGCACTCTCAGTGCAGATGGGCTAGCGCATTCATCAGATGGATGTAAAAACTGCATTTTTCAATTGGATAATTGAGGAATAAGTGTGCATTGAATAGCCATAAGGTTTTGAGACCTTTGACATGGAGTTTCATGTGTGCAGGCTTAAGAGAGCACTGTATGGGCTGAAGCAAGCACCTCATGCTTTGTACACTCGGATAGACAACTATTTCACCGGACTGGGTTTCACCAAAAGTGAAGCAGATGCAAACCTATACCAAATTTTGGTGGAGGGTAAGCTCTTAATCATTGTTCTTTATGTTGATCATTTAATAATGACTGGTGATGAGAAACTGATACACTCATGCAAGGAGGACCTTGCAAAGGAGTTCGAGATGAAGGATTTGGGCCTTCTTCATTATTTCCTTGGATTGGAAATATGGCAGCGAGATGGTGAACTTTTTGTGTCTCAAGGCAAGTATGCAAGGGAGATACTGGGTAAGTTTCACATGGAGGGTTGCAAACCCATGGATACTCCTCTTCCAGGAAACTGTAGGAAAGAGGATGCTACTTCTGGAGAGGTAGTGGATGCTACTATTTATCGACAGTTAGTGGGTTCGCTAATGTATTTAGTGAACACGAGATCGAACATTTGCTATGCGGTTAACCAGCTAAGTCAAAAAGTGATGGTTAAGCCTACCAAAATATTTTGGAAGGAAGGTAAGCATGTCCTGAGATATTTGAAAGACACATCTGAGTATGGATTATGGTATAGACAGACGGATGAGGTGAAGTTTCATGGATTCACGGATGTAGATTGGACAGGCAGCCCAATAGACAAAAAGAGCACATCAGGGGGGATCTTTAGTATCGGATCTACAACTATTTCTTGGTACAATAGGAAATAGATATCTGTGGCACTTAGTTCAACAAAAGAGGAATACATGGCAGTGAGTCAAGATGCATGTGAGGCTATCTAGATGAGAAAGATCTTGGTTGGTTTGTTTGGTTCTCATTTAGATCCGACAGTGATTTATTGTGATAATCATAGTTTCATTAAACTCTCGATTAATCCTGTGTTTCATGATAGATCTAAGCATATAGATATCCGGTATCATCATCTCAAAGATTGTGTGCAGCGGAAGATCATGTTGCTTCAATACATTCCTATGGAAGATCAGGATGCAGAAATTCTGACGAAGGCACTCACCAAGAGAAAATTCAAATATCATAGAGATAGGATTGGGGTGAAGGATAATCCCTTTCTTGTTGAGAGGGAGTGTTGAAAAGTCAACAAGAAACATGTGTCTAATCTACTTTTCCCTTAAATAAATTGGACAATAAATACTAATCTATTATCTCATAATTACTTGAATATAATTAACTGAAATGGAAAATCAGTTAACTATGGAAATTCGAGTTCAAAGGTTGACTGGTAAGACATGGAGGTGACTTGAAGTTGTAACAGAGTTATAAGTATAGTTATGTTAGTTGTGAAGTAGTTTAACTCAGTTAAGTGAGTTAAGCCCAGTTGTACTAGTTGTAGCTGAAGCAACTGAAGATTCACCACGGTTAACTACATGCATGTCAGATCTAGTGGAGACCCAGTTGAGATAACAGGTGAAAGGGACAGTTTGGCTATCAGTTGTGATTTGAGTGAAGTGCACTCATGCAATCACACATGCAGTGGATATGCTCATGAGCATGTGCAAACTAGGTAATTCGAATTCATCGTGAGAATTCTAATTGCAGGGATTGTGCAAAGGAGGCAGGCTATCTGGACACAGAGAATTGGCACATGTATTTGTTGAGTTTTGTATAACAGTGTGAAATGATTGTATTGTACTGAGAGCTCTTGGATTAGAGTTTTGTATGAGATTTTTTCGTGATCCATGATATACATAATATATGATAGTGGGGTTTTTAGCTTTATGCTTTCCTGGTAAAACTTCTGTGTTATGTGTTCTTGATATTTCACTTTGTGATCGTGGTTTAATTTTTCGCAAGAATAATAGTAGAAACGATTATGTATTTAACAGTGGCATATAATTGTTAGATCAGGAGAATCATAGGAAATACTTAATTTTTATTGAAATTTCTACATATAGAAAATATAAAAATCCCGATAAGAAATATTACTAAAATTCATGACATATTGATTATTACAGAGAATACATTAAATATTGAATCCTCTTACCAAGGGACGATATTCATAACCCCCTTCGGCGTGCCCCTTCTTCCTACAATGTCTTTGGGCTGTTGTTATTAAAAGTATTCTATTTTGCAAGCCTCTACAATCATAGCAAGGGCAATAACATTTTCCATCACCCCTTGCCTCTAATGCCGCTCTTAACCGAGCAAGATTCCTGTCATTTTCATTCATTGTGACAAATCCTTGTCTTGACAAGTAATTGTCTTACCTATACCATACCAAACATTAAGTTGTCAATTTTTTATATTTGGCTACTCCTTTTGATTATGATATGTTTATTTACAATGACCTACATCTTTATAATAAGGTCAACATATTTATAATAAGGTGATCATATGTGTAGAGGATCAACATCATGATGACATAGATAACATCTTTATAATAAGATCAAATGTGTACAAATGTTTTCTTTATATAATAATGACATATATACCTAACATAAGTTTAGGGTTAGTGTTTATGTATCTTAGTAGTCCCTGCTAAAGCAGGGAATATAACAATCAATTACTATCATTTCACCGTTCAGGTTTGAGTTTCAAGAACAATTCCATATCTTTATCAATGAAAAGAGAGAGAGATTATAGCTACAATTGAAGGGAAAAGGGTATGTGGATTACATAAACCTAGAATATTTTAGAATCCAGATACCCTTTTCCATAGAATATACTAACTAGATCCAATTAAAACCAAAGACATGAAATATGGTACTACACATATTATAATATACTATCAAGGAAAAAACAAGCTAAATGCAAATTGGACATTTGAAAAAAAAAATACAAGTTAAATGAGTACATCAATAAAAAATAACATACTAACCTTGCAAGTTCAAAATCCGAGCTATGTAGATCGATAATTGGATTTATTCAACCGGTGGGTGATGGGAAAAATAAACAGTTGAAACAAAAGCCAAGAATAGTGTCGCAACTATAGCAATTGTGTCGCAAAGTTTCTTAAAGTCACGTATATATAGATAAAATAGTCAACTAGCCATTAACACCGACCAATGAGATAGGTAAAATTTTCGTCGCTATTTCCATGAAAGTTCGTCGCTATAGCGACGAAAATCCAGGCTAGGTTAAATTAATATTTTCGTGGATATTGTGATAAACGTGCATGGCAATATCAATGAAAATCCCACCCTATTTAAAAAAATGATGAAACTAGTGGAAGCGTGGAAAATGTTCGTGGAATAATCCGCCCATATGTAGTAGTGTGGTTTACTTCATCGTTTCCTCCTCCTCCAGATGAATTAGATGCAATTTCCTCCGATGTGCTATTTATTTCCTGCACCTCTTCCTTCTTATTCTTCTTCTTGGCGCTGCTCAGTCCATCATATTCTTCTCGGGTAACCACAGGAATTCCGATGATATCAGGGTTGGAGAGCTTTGTCTGCTCGACTGGTACAAGGAATTCAACCAACCATTCCTTGGTTATATCCTCCATGTCTTCATCGGTTAATTTGTAATACGACTACAACTCCTCCTTGCTTTCATCTCTGCACACAGTGATGTAAGTGAAGTGTCTGTCTGTGCAGAACTTTGCTATTGGCCTGTAATTATGCAAGGTATTCAGAGTCATTCGGGGGAATGACTCAATGGCTTGCGTGAGCTATAAGTAGTAAGTGTGGAAGACAACATTTGACTGCCACTGCTTCACCATATCGCTTGAATACCACAAGGTGGTGAAACTCGCGGCTAGTGGTTCATACGACTTGACTTCAGGGAAGGTCGCTCCCTCCGGAATCTCCCAAGTGACAAAGGCAATGAGAATCAACAACCAACTGAAGTGAAACTCATAGCCCTGGTCCTATGCTTCGCGAAAATCCTGCTCCAATTGGTTGACGAGGTAGCTCTCCCAGTTCATATGCATCCCTTCAACGCACTTTCCTGCGAGGTTGACGATGAACCCCGTACTTGCGTTGGTTTGTTCTTCCTGACGATATTACCAATGATCAACTGAAAATCTAGGCACACTGCACCATCTTGGATGGAGGCTACCTTGTAGTCCCGCTTCCCCTTCTTCACATCACCATAGGTGTACTTTATTTTCTGTGTCAGGGCACGATCTGTAGCCTTCCCTGGGTATAATGTCTGAGGTTCTAGTCCTTGCATGATTTATCAAGTGATCATGTGGATCAGTGATAGATCCACAGTCACACACCTTTCTAACCATAGATAACCTCCATGGTAGCACGACAGGAGGATTTTAACGCACGCGTTAACCTCCTGATGTTTGTAGAAGTGGAGTATCGTCATGATGTTGAGGATGGTGGACCTCACAATATCCTTAGTCCATAGCTGGGGGACTATATTTGGCATCTTCCCCATTATCTTTGTCAAGTACTTATGCGGTGCAAGCAACGCATAATTCTTCCTGCCTCCTAGGTTAAATTCGCTGATCTTAAGGTCAGGGATCAGTCCTAGGTCAGGGATCAGTCCTAGCTGTGCTCCCACTGCAACAAAACCATTTGTTGGCATAAGGGAAGACCTAGGGTTCAATGCTTCAACAATGCACCAAAAAAACCCTAACTACCAGCCCTTTTGGAAACACCTGCGAAGCAGATGAAGTTTCACCCGAGGTAGAGGCAAAGGGGGTTGCAGGACTCAAGTGTCTACAACCTAGATGGGACACATATCTATGATCAAAATACTTAAAAGAGCATTTAGAAATTAACATTCATTAGTATTTAACCCCTATTCACATCATAGGTTAAAACCTTAATTACATATCAACACAGTAACAACCAAGATCCAAGAATATCTAACCATTCAACACATAGCATCAAAGTAAATCTAACATTCATTCACATCATAAAGAACTAAGCATCAACTCGATCTATCATACATATAGATTAAGCAATTAAGTACATAAACAACATGAACACCATAGCGCAAATCACATCGACACAGGATATACGTGGTTCACCCCAGTGTGGGGCTACATCCACCAATCTTCTTCTCTTCTTATTAGTCTCTTCCAATCTTCTTACATGCACCAAAACACAATGCCAACTCTGCATAAGACATGAGATCTGTGTGCACCTCACCAGATCCTCCTTCCCTGAGTTAAGTCCAAGCACAGAGCCTCTACACAGTCTATGCATAAAGCACTTACAAAACACTTGCACTTAGCTCTGCAAACCTTAACACATTCGTGCACAAAGCCAACTAGCCATGCACTAAGATGATCGATGACTAGTAACTACTTCTTACATCGCCTAGATACTTATTTATAAATTACAAAAGGGGCCTGAACATGGGTAAGACCCATGGGAGGACATCCCATACCCGTTACATAAACCCTAAAACCCAAAAATCCTGCAAAAGGGGGCGATATCCTGCGATCTCCTCTTCGCCTGGGCACTTTGTCTTCGACCAACCTATCGAAGTCCCAAAAATGGTAAAAAATGACCAAGGTTCTCCAAAACTTGGTCGAGGGCAAACAAATTCAATTAATAAAATACTATATTGAGTTACCTTGATGTAGAGGTTGCTGTCTGCACTTCCTTTTCTGAACTCTTCCTGCTATAGATATTTATCCAGTCTAGAGTACCATGCTCTAGGAGCCTGTATTTGACCATACAAGGCCTTCTTCAATTTGCACACATAATCTGCGTTCTCTCACAACTAAAATCCTTATGTTTGTTCAATGTAGACTTCTTCTTCAAGTTCCCCATTTAGAAAGGATGATTTAACGTCCATCTGATACACTTTAATATTCTTGGAGCATGCATAAGCTAGGAGAAATCAGATTGATTCCATTCTGGCAACTAGGGAAAATGTCTCTTCAAAATCAATTCCTTCAACCTGTGCATATCCTTTTCATATCAATCTAGCTTTGTTCCTTGTAACCCGTCCATCTTCATTCAATTTATTTCTGAATACCCACTTTGTGCCAATCACATTCTTATTCTTTGGTATTGGAACCAATTCCCAAGTGTCATTCTTCTCTATTTGATCCAATTCTTCATCCTTGGCCTTATTCTAGAATTCATCCTTGCTGGCCTCTTCAAATTTTTTTGGTTCAATCGTATCTAGGGTTGCTAGGTGCATTTGTTCTGGTGAACGGATTCTTCTTCTAGTCTATACTCCTGCATCCTTGTTTCTGATAATATGATATGAATGATGATTCTTCTATACTTGTTTTCCAGGTGTCTTTGGAGGCACTTGCTAAAATTTCTCTTCTACTTCTTTCTGATCTTCTTCATATTCCCCTTCTACTTCTACTTCATCTTCTACTTCTTCTTCGTAAAGTTGTTCCAATGATTCATTTTCTTCTTCCTTTAATTCTCGTCCACCTGTTTCATCAATTGTTACATTGATTCTTTCCACAACTTTGTTCAACCTTAGATTGTAACACTTGTATTCTTTCCTTGTACTTGAGTAACCCACAAGTACTCCTTTGTCCACATGAGAGTCAAACTTTCCCATTCTTCCATCTTCTCTTTTGATGTAGAATTTTCTTCCAAATACTCCGAAGTGCTTCACATTTTCTAGTCTTCCTTTCCATAGCTCGTAGGGAGTTTTTTCATTGTTGTCTCTGAGCATTACTCTATTTTGAATGTGAACTGTTGTATGCACTGCATGTGTCCAAAAAATATTTATCAATTTCGAATCCAATAGCATTGTTCGAGCCATTTCCGCTAGTGTCCTATTCTTTCTTTCAACAACTCCATTCTATTGAGGTGTCCAAGAAACAAAGAATTGCCTTTTTATTCCATGCATGCTGCAGTAGTGTTGACGGGCGAAACAGTCCATCCGTCAACTGGGAGAGTGGAACCGGTCCGGGGTTGTCTAAATAACCCAAGCCGTTTGGTATGGACCACCCTGACGAGTTTAACGGCTCCGTTGGCCGCTCTGAGGTCTCGTAAGGA
>ML804265.1:53303-78840 GCA_009831015.1 Picea engelmannii | reverse complement strand
GTGCATGTCTAAGGCTTTTCTGAGACCTTGTAACAAAGCCTCATATTCTGCAACATTGTTAGTACATTCAAATTCTAATCTACAAGCCAATAATGTTTTATTACCTGCCGGATCAATGATGATGCAGCCCGCGCCAACTCCTTTTTTGGACTTAGAACCATTGAAGTATAAGGACCAGATTTGATTCTTATCAGGATCACATGATTTTTGGATAGAAGTTGTTGGTTGCGTAAATGATTTGATCTCGGACTGTTGTCGAGGATCGTTGATAGGTGAAACTTCAGCCATGAAATTTCCAAAGTAGGTGTCCATCCCTTGGACTTCAGGTGATTCAGCCGGAGGTGTATATGGCTCATTGAAATCATTTAAGTTTGTTATCGTGAAATTAAGGTAACGTTCATGGTTCACCCTGATCTTGTTGGGCTTACCGTTCTCTGGAAGCCATAAGTGAGACCAATCCGTCGCGAAGTAACCATGTAGCTGCTCCGACCAGTCCCTGCTCAAAAACATACCATATACCTCTGGAATATCAACTACAATTATATCAATAAACTGATGAACCTTTGGGTTAGATGATAATCTTATCAAAACATTTTTCAATTCACCCATAACTTTTACATTAGTTCGATCAAGTTGTATTATTTTCAAATATGATGGTTCCACTTCGGCATTTATCTTTTGGCAGACTGACCAAGGCATCACATTCGATGAGGCTCCTGATTCAACCATGCAATTATGCACATTTCTGTTGAAGATTTCGAAAGTTAAAAGAAAAGGAGGAACGTTCTTGCGAGTATTTAGAGTTGTTGCTTGTGGTTTCTTACTCGCATTTACTATTGCTGGGAACTGAGGAAGAACAAGATTTGTGCAAAGATTCAACCTAAAACTAAGAAAGTTCCATGCGTAGATCTGTTTCCCTAGTGCACAACATTCTACTTGACTTGTGAAGCTCTGTGCCAAGAAAAGAGGCTAGATTTGAAGAAAAGATTTAAGATCTGCAAGTTTTGTGCTCTGATAAAGGTAAGAATAGTGAAAAGTTCTAGTCTACTTGACTTGTGAAGCTCTGTGCCAAGAAAAGAGGCTAGATTTGAAGAAAATATTTAAGATCTGCAAGTTTTGTGCTCTGATAAAGGTAAGAATAGTGAAAAGTTCTAGATTTGAAGGTTTTGTGCTTTGTAGAAGTAAGATAAGTAGAAATTTTTGTTTCTAAAGTATGGATCTAGGTATGGTTGATAGATTCTGTCCTAGCTTGAAAACTAGGGCCCTAATAGATGAAAGAAGGTTTGATAAGAATAGTGAAAGATATGTTATACCTCTGCATAGAAAGAATGTTTGGACTAACAAGTGGATGCAGGATCCTAGAAAGAGTTGTTTGTAGGTTAGATACTATGATCCTAGCGCACAGTACAGAAAGAGTTGGGGTTCAGTTAAAAGAAAGAGAGGATTAATCATCTATTACAGTTGCAGAAAACCAGGATATATTGTTAAGGAATTCCTTGGGAGAAGATCTAGTTGTCTTTGTTGTAAATCTACGAACCATGAAGTATTGGATTTCCCTACAATGATTGATAAAGTTGAAAGAATGAATATGAACCAAGAAAACCTTAAAGAAGATCCAAAAACTAAGATTATGGCAGAACCCTAGAAAGAATCAGAGAAAGTATTGTTACAGATGAGAGAAACCATGAATGACAACCGACATGTCAGATTATCAGAGATCTTCAAAGAAAAAGAATGCATTGAAGCAAGATTAGGAGACTTCGATGTTGAATGTGTTCTGGATGAGGAAACACAGGTGAATGTTATGACATAAAGAACTTGGGAACTTTTAGGAAAGAGTGATATGGTTCCTTCACTGGGAGGAATAGGATTATTTAGAGGAAAATTGATAACCTTATGTGGGAAGCTCGCTCAGATACCTATGAATGTCAATGGAACTTTGACAGAATAACATTTTGAGATCATTAAATTTATTGAGGACAATGATCCATTTATCATGTTACTAGGAAGATATTGGATTGAAAGAGATCAAGCCAGAAGGAAGGAAGAAGAAGAAGTTTTAGAGCAGAAGAAGAAGTTTTAGAGCAGAAGAAGAAAGAGTTAAAATATTTCATGACTAGAAGGATCGCACACTTGATTGAATAACGGGACAATAGATCACAACTATTTCACAACCGCGATGTAGATATCAAAGTTGCAAGAACACTAGAGGACCCACAAAAGACTAGAATACCTATCCCAGATAAAAAAGAAGTATTACCCTTGAATCCTAGGAAAGAATCGCAACATCGCGAAGTCACTATGTCAAAAGAAGATAAGAATCAGAATGGGAAAAGGAATACTGGAATGAAGCTCACTGGAAAGAAGGCTAGAAAACTAAGTAAGAAGAGACATAAGATCGAAAAGTTGCAGAACGATCCAGAAGGAACCTCACAGAAGGAAAAATTTCAAAATTGGAGCTTTGCCAGGATATCAGCACAGTGACACATGGCACTTCTCCATGGAAAAGCAATGTAGTCATTGGGGAAATTATAACCGTTAGACCAATGCTCTGAACGGGTAGAAAGGCATTTATGACCAGAAAACTCGCCATCTGACTGTTGGGACCACTCCATAACGGATAGAACAGAGTTCATGAAGGCTTCATACCCATTGTAAACAACCCTTGCCAAGTTACCTATTTATCCCATCGCACCATGCACCGAGAACACTTTTGCTAACCAAGAATTTGAGCCCGTAGACTAAGTTGATCTTGCATAGTGATCATCGCATTGTTTCCATCTATTCCATTGCAATGTCTAAGTTAATTTGAACCCAATCTAGTTAATCCCGAGCACGTATGTCCAAGGAGCTCAACACAGTCAAATAATCGGTGACATAAGTACTCCTCGACACGATGACTGAAAGAGTCACATCGGAGAGAGGATTATCTATAGGTGTACATGCTTCATCCATAAGAATAGTGCAAGCATCTCTGTCGATTTCTCACAGAGCTGGACCATCCCAACCATTAGATGAAAAGAGAATGAAGCACATGGATGATCTAGCAAATGCCAAATTGATCCTGACTATATTACCCACCTACATACCACCTCTGAGCGGTGCAGTAAATCGAGATAGTGTGCCGAGAGATTTCAAACACACCTTGGTCACTGCAAACCTCCTGAAGGGGATCCATGTAGTTCGAATAGACCAGGAAAAGATTGCAGCGTTGAATTTCAACGACTTCAACCTCGATGACTGAAAATTCTATAACATGCTCGCCCCACATAAGTACTTGACCATAACGAAGGGGAATAATTCAAAGATAATCCCCCAGACATGGACCCATAACCTTGTGCAGTCCACCCTGCTGAACGTTATGAAGATCCCACACTTCGGAAGACACCAGGAGGTGAATTCCTGTGTCAAGCTGTTGCTTTCTTGTTACCATGGTGGCTATTTTTGTCTAGACCTTTGTATCACATTTGATCCGACGCTGATCAATCGGATCATAGGGTTGATTATGCAGGGACCTGATCCATAAGATTTTTATCTAGGAAAAGCCATGGATCGCTCTCTAGCACAGAGGATAAAGGACACCTACGATGACGTCGAGAAGGGGACGCAAGGCTACAAGGTATCTTCTATCGAAAGTGGTGTAGTGTGCCTCACCTGTCAGTTGATTGCAGAGAATTTAGTAAGAAAGAACTGACCTACCCAAGTCACCAGATTTGTAGTTGACCTCACAGGGAAGTGCGCAGAAGGCCTACAAATGAACTGGGCGAAGTACCTGGTGAATCATTTGGAACTAGACTGCAGAGAAGCACAAGATCAAGGTTACAAATTCCATTTTAGTTGGCTTTTGATCCTTATCACATTCATCGCTTGGGAGATGCCAGAAGGTGTGACCTTCCCCGACATCGATCCATTTGAGCCGCTGGCCGTGAAGTTCAGTACACTTTGGTATTCCAGCGATATGATCAAATAGTGGAATTCAAATGTTGTTTTTCATACATACTATGATTAGTTGAAGAGATCCATCCATTCCGAGACTCACATGACTCCGAACACTCTACACCGGTTCTAGACTTTGATGAAGTTCAATGCAGATTGTCATTTCATTTATATTATAGCATGCGCCGATGAACATAAGCAACAACTTCAGTCCTACTACAAGCTGATGGAGGAGGACCTGGAGGATATTACTAAGGAATGGTCCACTAACCTCCTTATCCCCGCCAACCCTGTAGAGATATCCGACATCGACAACCTAGAAACTGTGCAGGATACACCCGGACCTAGCAAGACAAAGAAAACTGAAGAGGTCCTAGGATGAGACTATTAATCCATGAAGACTGGTTCTATATCACCAGAGCAAGGAGATTATGGTGAAGAGTTAGATGACAAAGAAGTCGAACAAAATCAAGGAGACGAGGTTGATCCCCTGAAGAATAGGAAGGGTTAACCTCCAAAACCTTCTTCTCAGAAGAAATCAAAAGCCTCCATGACCAATATGCAGATTGTCCTCACCTATGACGAATTCAACTTCCTCATAGCAGCCTTGAACAATGCTTCACTGGAAATAGAAGACAAACACGAGGCCATGCAGGAAGAATTGTATGACAGGATTGAAATTGAACTCCGAGGGGTACAACAGGCACTATAGTCTAGCCGCACAGTCTCCACTACGCCTTTGCCATTAGGAACACCATATCTAAGAGACGAGCCAACCCAACTCCATCGATTAGATGATACAATCAAAGCTCGCCTTCAACGAACACAAGAGGAAACAGAACAAGCCACCCAGGATTTGCCGCACTTACAAGGAGTACTTGTAGAACAATGTCGAGCTGCAGAACAGGAAAATATTGCCCTCCAAGTGAAGTTCGACGAAGAAAAAGAACAGATACAACAAGGAAAAGAACAATTGCTCGCTGATCAACTCAAAGTAAAGGAAGCGGTCAACAAAGAACTTTGCTCTGTGAAAATCATAGAAATAAAGGTAGAAGATCGAGTTACACAGCAAGTAGAGTAGCTTGAAGAAGTGATCCAACAGCTACAACAACACATCGCAGACTTAGAACTATGTGCAATGCCTGATATCCCATAGGATGTGAAGGACCAAAGAGAAGCCACTGCCAGGAGCGCATTTGAGAGACTAAAGGCCCTTGCTATGGAATACAAGTAGCTGAGTGATCGCAGTGCCCTGACATATGAGCAACTCACTGAGAGTCTAGAATTAAGAGCACTAGAGTTGCAACTCCAAGAGGTGAAGTATCAAGCCGAAACGATACAGGCACAGTTGAAGCTCCTGTCAGCTGTGGAAAGAATGAAGAGATCTCAAGAGAAACGCACTACCTAGCAACATATTCATGCTATTCAGAGCAGAGTTATGGAAGTAACTTAGAGACTCCAACCCGTGCAAGATAAGGCCTACCAATTTTTCACAGAAGTTGAAGGCCGAGGAGAAAAATTAGAGCAAGTTGTTAATGCAGCTAAACAACACCTGTAAGGACCTGTGAATGATGAAATCATCCAAGAGTTTACTGAACAAGAGGTCATAGCACAACAACAAGTCGAAGCAGCTCGAGCCAAGCTCGAGGATTTCGAAGCAGAACTTCCTACATCAGAGTGACTCAGGATGAGTCACATGTGAGTGTTGGGGGCCTGTTGGCCCTCGACCAAGTTTTGAGAGATCCTTGGTCAAGTTTGACCATTTTGGACTTCGAAAACCTGTTGAAGGTGGAGCACAAGATGAAGAAGAGATCATGGGATCTCGACCCCTTTTTGGGTCCGTTTTTGGATTTGGGAATATGTAATGGGTATGGGAATGTCGGCCCATGGGTTTACCCATGCTTAGGCCTATTTTGTAATATATAAATAGATGTATAGGTGATGTGATGTTGTGCTAAGTGCAAGTGTGGCTTGTAAATGCTTTGTGCATACTATGAGAGACTTGCAGAGCTAAGTGCAAGTGGTTGTAACAGACTTTGAAGGGATTTGTGCTGTAACGCAAGGAAGGAGGATCTAGCGAGGTGCACATATCTCCTATCCTATGCGAAGTAAGGTTTTTGTGGCTCTGTGCATGTATCTGATTAAAGAAGCTAATGAAGAAGAAGAGTTGGTGGATGTATCCCCACGGTGGGGGTGAACCACGTATATGCTGTGTTGCTTTGAATTGTGCGATGTGTTGGTATACTTATGTGTTATCTGCTAAGTGCTTGACATAGATAGATAGATAGATCTGTTTATACTTTGTGCTTATGATGAATCTGGATGCTAGATCTGACCTCTGTGAACTTTCTTAGTGCTTGAATCTTCTAAATTTGATCTAATTCCTTTTTCTAAGTGCTTAGATACATTAGATCTGGGTGAATGCTGTGATGCTCTGTTTTATCTACAGATTAGATATTGGTTTGATATTGATGAAGGTTTATTGCTAAGTGCTCTGTTAAATACTAGAATCACAGATCTATGTCCTAGCTAAGGTTGCATACATCTGCGTCCTACAACCACCCTTGCCTGTACCTCGGGTGAGACTTCATCCACTTCGCAGGTGTTGCCGAAAGGGCTAGTAGTTAGTATTTTGTTGGTGCACTGTTGTAGCGTTGAACCCTGGGTCTGCCCCTATGCCAACATTCTCTGTGTTTCACTAGGCCTTCTTGGATAGCCATTTTGTGTATGAATTTCAAATTTGTTTATGTTCCTCCTATTAGATTTGTAATTTACAGCTTTATGTCCAAAATTATTGTATCCATAACATAAACCAAAAAAGATAGTTTGATACCAGGGAGTTGTAGATATTATGAAAGGAGTTACTCTTATGAATCCTTGTGCTTCCTGTGGCCTATTTGTTTATATCGGTTATTGATTCTGAAGTCCAAATCTTCTCGGTGGAGGAGTGTCTCTGTAATCTTCCTTGTAGATCTTCCTATCCCCTTTGATTGTTTCTGCATAGATTTTTGGGTATGTTTCTTGCTCTGTTTCTTTGGAGCTTGATCCATTTTCTGTTTGTTTTTATCCAAGTTCAGACTTGTCATGATGAGGATTTTGACTGTTGATAATGCCAACAAAAACTTTTGAGTTGTTTTGCATATTTTTCTTTTGAATATCCTTTCTCAATGTGACAATATCTAATTCCAAATTTCCAATGATGTTGTCTCTTTCTTCTAACTTTTCTTTGAGTTCTTCTTCAATTCTTTTGTCTTCTTCTATTTGAACATTGAATTTCATGATCATTTGTTCTAGTTCCTGGGTGTCTTCTTTCTTGTCTAGTTCTGCTTGTATCTTCTTGTTTTTCTTCTCTTCTCTTCTTATAACTTCTATGGAACTCAACAATTCTTCTCGGTAGTCAACTTCTTCCTCTTCATATTCTTCTTCGGTGTATTCTTTACTTGAGTCTTCTACTGCCACAAATATAAATCTTTCTGTCTCACTGTCACTGACTTCATCTTCATCTAATGAGGATATGTCTTCTTTGGTGCATAAGCTTTCTTGAAATCTTTCTTTGTGGTTCTTTTTCCTTTATATGTTTGTTTTCTATTTGAGTAATCTTCATCATTCATCTTATTTTTATTATGAGGAAATTTGTTAGAAAAATGACCAATACCATCATAATTAAAACAAATCAATGGAATATTACCTTTATATTTTCCATTGGTTCCCTTGTTCAATCTTCTGACAAAGTTGGCCACTTATTCATCATCTTCCGAGATGTCACTGCTGCTGCTATGTTATTTTCCCTTTTTCTTTTTCTTTGACCTTTTGGATGCTTTGAAAGATGCTTCTTTTATATCTGGATTTTCCTGTTCATTTCTCATTTCATATGATGTGAAGATTCCATGTAGTTCATCCATGCTTATTGAGTCTAGATCTTCTCTTTCTTCTAGTGCTGATATCTTATGATTAAATCTCATAGGAAGAGATCTTAGTACCTTTTGAACAATTGCAGATTCTTCAATTTATTCTCCCAATCCTATGATTGCATTCATTGTTTCATCGACTGGTAAGAAGTAAGCTACAATATTCTCATCTTCCTTCATCTTTAGTTGTTCGAATTGAACTTTGCAAGTTTGAAGCTTTGCTGCTTTGACTATTAAATCTCCTTCATAAATATTTTGAATTTTGTGCTAAACATCTTTAGCGGATTTATAATGTACAACTTTGGTATATAACGATTCACCAAGACCATTCAGAAGTGCATTTGTGGATTTGGAATTATTTTGACTGAGTTTCATTGCTTTTTCACTTGTTGGCGGAACTGCTGGTTCTTTGTATCCATCTACTATTGATTTCCAAATTTCAAATCCCTATGCCTGTATATATTTTTTGATTCTTCTACTCTAGAATGCATACTTTTGTCCATCAAATTGTGGTATTCCATTTTTATACATGTTGTTGCTCTCCATGATCTATCTTTCAGTGGTTAAACTGATTTCTAAAGGAACCTCCTTTGATACCAATTGTTGGGTTAATGAGAGGGGGGTGAATCAGTAATAGAGAAATCAAATCATTTTTAACCATAAAATTCAAGTGTCATATCAATGTAGCATTATCATCCAATAGTTGCAGAGTAAATAAATAATGAACAAATGAGAAATCATACACATACATAGTACGTCCATGTTTTTACATGGAAACCCAAAGTGGGAGAAAACCACATAATGATTTTTCTTATATGTCTTTAAGAATTACATTCATTGGAAGCTCCAACTTCCTTTGTTTTCCAACTGCAATTGGAAGGAGGCTCCAACCCCCTAGTTTCTCAGGCTACAACCTGAGGGAAGCTCCAACTCCCCAATTCTATGTCTATAGCCAAAAGGAGGATACAACCCCCTATGTTCTCCAGATACAACCGGAAGGTGGATACAAACACATGTCCTTGATGCATCGATCCTCCCTGAAATATAAGTAGAATGATGGAACCACTGTCACACTATCACTGTGATATATACTACTGTAAACCTATACCAATCAACCTGCACCAAAAAACCTGTACCAATAACCTGAACCATGCATCAATCATGTATCAACATGTACCTCAACCTCAACAAAAATCCCTCATCAATTTCATCGTCCAAATCTGATTTGTAACTCTGTAACAAACCTGGTGTATATGATCACATACCTGCAAACCTTCCTTAACAAGAGACTAGCATTTTCATCAAATTTTACTTTAGTCTCACATGACTAGTTTTGGTTAGTCAACAACCCTAAATTGAAATAATCATAACTATGTACTTGTAATGAATAAAGGTCTAAAAACAGTACACACTGTTCTCCAGGTTTCACTTCTTGGAACCTCACAGAAAAGGAGTTATAGCAAAAATGGCATACCTTGCTGAATTCTGTCTTATTCTAGAGAGCAAACTTGTAGAGAGTTCCCCGCACAAAATATTTTTTGTATGGATCTGAAAATAGTACAAAGAATACTATAGACTATACTATAACCAATACATTTGGTCTTACTGAATTTGGATCTATTATGAATAAGTTATGACGTTTTTACCCGAAACACCCATTTTAGACTAGTTTCAGGACTATCCACAAACCCTATTTTACACGTAGTGTAACTCCAAAAATGCAAAAAACCACAAGATGAAATTTTTATCACAACGACTTGGATATGGTTCCTAAATGACCTCCATATTTCATGGTCTGAAACAATCTAGAAAAAAAATTATTTCAAAAATGGTGACATGACCTGTAAATAACATACCTTAGAAAACATCATCAAAATAATTAATCCTCCCTTGAATTTTGACCTTCTTTACTTCACCTTCCCTCTAAAATTCGCCTTAGATATCTATTGTTTACCTCAATCGATTGTAGACATTCAATATTCTCAATTTTAATTAAATTAGAGACCCTTGCCTCTTATTTATACTTTTATGTAGCTTCCTCAAGGGGTTACCATCTAACCATCTTAAACCACTTTCCTTATTTTAGGGCAAACCCACTTATAACCACTTGTCCACTTAGTAATTTGTCCATTAACTTTATTATTTAAATAATTTCTTTTGTATCCACTTTGAATTATAGTACACTCATCACTTCACTTTATTATTTACCTTCTAAAATCTCTTAAACCACTTCCCTTATTTTAGGGATAAGCCACTTCTAACCAATTGTCCACTTAGTATTTTCTCCATTAACTTTATTATTTAAACGATTTATTTTTTATCCACTTCGAATTATAGTACACTCATCACTTCACTTTATTATTTAAATAATTTCTTCTTTACAACCACTCTGACTACTTTGACCTTTTAGGGCTTCTAGATGACTCATGAGCGTTCTCCAACTTCATATGGCCATAACTCTCTAACCGTGAGGAGTTATGTGACATTCCACATACCATCATAAATGGCATGACATGTATTATCCATCTAGAATAGTCTTACCTTCAAATATATTAAAACTTATACCATTATACATCAAACAAACTTGGGTCCATTACTCAAATATTTGTGCTACCGAAATTCACTACCAGACTTTCTTCAAGGGTTGACATCAATGACAACCAACCCAAATAATCAACATACTCAAAAAATTGGTAATGTACTCCCATCATGGCAAGATTTTATTTTTTCTCTTAGAAAACAATTCTATCCTTTGGGGTATAAGGAGAAGGCTTTAATTGAATGGAAAATTCTTAAATTAAGAGAATAATAATTGGTTCCAGAATACATAGATGAATTTCATAAGATGGCTTTGATGTTAGATATCCCATTACATACACAAGAAACTCTTATGAAGTATATAGGAGGTTTTCCTGCACATATTCATAATATTGTGTTTATGTTTGGACCTACTAATATTGATGAGGTTTCTATTCAAGTAATGTACATTGAAGCAGGGAAAACTGGAGTTGGTGTATCAAGGGAATCATCTTCAAAGAAGGAAGGAAAAGGAAAAGGGAATGGGAAGAAAGAAAAATTAGTGACAATGAAGGAAGATAAGCTCTCTTGCAAGCATTGCAAGAAAGAAGGGAACGATGATGAACATTGCTGGAAATTGCACCCAGAGAAGAAACTGAAGTGGTTCAAAGAGAGTAAAGGGAGGAATTTTTTTGCAGCAACAACACATCTAACAGACTTGGGGTCAGATTCAGTTGATAAGACTAAAATCACAACAATTGGTTTGTCAGGTAAAAGTGGCGATGGTTATGATTCTAGAAGTAAATTGTTTCATATAAGGGTCATTATGAAACATACCAAGATCGACACTTTGTTAGATAGCAGATCTCAAGCTAACTTAATTTCAGAAGAAATGGTTAAGCAATTGGGATTAAAAACTAAGTTACATCACAAATCCTATTCACTAAATTGGATAAGAAAAAATCACAAATTGCCCATAACAAAGCAATGTGTCATAAAGTTTGCAATTACATCTAAGTTTGTGGATGAAGTAATATGCGATGTTGTACCTCTAGAATCATGTGGAATGGTCTTAGGTAGCTGTTACCCATGATTTTGGTCATCATGATGGTGTATTGATGATGGTGTACTCAGGCTCCTCATAAGAACTTTCTCCTGAGAAAAGTGACATTCATCTCTTCCCAGAAAACTTACTTTTGAAGAGAGTTCGTAGGTTACTAGTGTCCTAGGGTGCGAGAATGACCCATTCTCACAGGCTGCCTTAAAATAGGGTGCGAAATTCTCACACTGTGCTACATAGCTAGGGTGCGAACTTGCTCTAAATCTTGGAAAAAGATGAATTGTCGATGGTTCTAGAAGGGAATCTTCTAGAAGAATGGGTTGGAATTCGAATGGTTATCCTTGTACTGGTTTCCCTGATATTGTGGGATCATTCTTATCCAAGTAACCATCTCATTCTCTCCTATATATTGATGGAATTCTCGTGGAAAAGGTTAAGCAAGATTCATTGGAGAATTGGTGAAAGAATTGTGTGAAGGACTTAGCTTGAACATAAGCTTGGAGACTCTAGTAAATCTATCAAGAGGATTTGATCTTCTTCATGCAAAGATCGAACAAGTGTGTGTGTTGGAGCCAAGAGCCACTGAAAGGAAGCTTGCAAAAAAACACGAGGTCGCATTGGTATTGACAGAGTTACTCACCCTGCTTTGTTGATATCGGTGTAGAGATTGCATGTATTACGGGGGTCACTCGGAGGTATATCCACAATGCTGAGTGGAAGCCTTTTGAGTTGATTTCAGGCTAGATAACCTGCCCTTGCATGTGGATCAGACTGTCAACTATCCCCCCAGGCTTTATTATTGTCGGTGGTAACCTTAATGCCTTATCTTTCTAGGTTCTTACACAAGGTGACTGTGAAGGGGAAAGTCTTCACGGTACCTGGAATCGACGTTGGCCAAACTCACTTGGGCTCCTTGGAGGGTATACCCACAATTATGTGTGGGATATTGCACCAGGGTGTAAGTCCGTTAAGCAGGTCGTCAATGTAACTTTTCCACCCTCTCCCAACCCCTTCTCGTCTCATTGTCGTGATGTTGGATTTCATCACCAACTAGTGACTTCGGAATTAGAAGGTCTTGTTTGCTTGGTGTTGCTTCCTAGATTTTGTTTACTAGCACGTGTTGTTTGTTTACCAAAGTTGCTCATACGATTTTCTTCATGAAGTTTGTCACTCGTTTACAATAGCTCCTCCACATCGTTCACGTAGAATGTAGGGTTTATCTCCAGACCATCTGGAAGGTTCTCAACCCTTGCCTACAAGTACACCTGAGGGCTCTCCTCGACAAAGTGAAGTCCCAACCGTCACCACACCACAAGTGGAATGAACTGACTCTCTAGAACATTTCCAAATTACCAATACTTGAGAGGACTTTTGAGTTCACCCTGATTCTGAGTGACCGTTTATGCGACTGAATTCTTCCAGAGACTTAGTTGTTACGTCTTCTGGATCACCGGTTGGACCTTTTCCAGGCATAGAAGGCCAAGATATTTTTTGGTCTACGGGAGTTTTTCGATGGGAAATTTTTGGTCCAAGCTCACCTGTGATTTCCGAGATCATCTCACCTGTGATTTCCGAAATCTCTAGCCCAGATACAATACCGTTTACTACCACCTATTACTTTCCTGGCATCGAAATGGCCCATCATACAGATACTACGAGTGTTCACACCGGGTTTACCATGGTTAGTCTCGCTCCCATCAACACACCACGAACGCTCAATGTCACCCCAACACTACCACCTGGATACCGTGCGTTGAATGCTTCCATTCCCACTCCTACGCAAACCCCATCCAACTCTCCTGGTGGTCCTTCTTCTTTTGGGCACTCTCTTCTCAGTTTTATTTCGACACTCCCTCAATTTCCTTTTGGAGGACCTCTCTCGTCCTCCACTAGTAGTCTTAATCCTAGTGGCACTATTTCGTGATTCACACCAACTTACCAGATTCCCGTTGGTGGACAATTTCACCAAGGTGGTATGACTCAACCCCCTCTCAGCGGGAAAATTCCTATTGGAATGCAAATCCCAATTGGAACAAAACCCCCAATTGGAACGCTACCCCCAATTGGAACACCACCTTCGATAGGAGGACTGACCCCACCTTATGGGCAAAACATACCTCCATTCTTGGCCCAATATTGGAATCAGTTGACACAACATCCTCCTCAATCGACTGGGGGGCAGTAGTTTCTAGCTGCATCTGTTATACCCCCTAGTATGGGCCAACCATATCCGGGTAAATTCAATCCCATTTGGGGGTCGAATGCTCAAACTCACATTCCTGTTCCAGGATACAATCCCATGAGCTACTATCCTCTCCAACCACCACTGAATATGCCTGGGTATTCACATTATATGCAGACTGCTTATGGTCCTACTGGTTTTCCAATGGGGCTTCCTCCCCAAAACCACCAGTACCCGTAGGTGAATCGACAGTTACCCTTTTTGGCCACTTTGGATCTTCCAGATTTGTCAAGGATTTTAAATGATCCAATTCATCACTCTCCCCAATGGCCTGCTATACCCTCCAAGCTACCATCAGACATCTCTAAATTCGATGGAAAAGTAGGAGAGGACCCGAACAATCACGTCATAACTTTTCACCTCTGGTGTTCATCCAACTCGTTGATGGATGACTCTATTCATTTACGTCTTTTTCAAAGAACCCTAACAGGTTCTGCTGCGAAGTGGTATATCGAATTACCACGAGGTTTCTTCGCTGACTTCAACACCCTCTCTATGGATTTCCTCACACACTACCAGTTACCGATCCGTTATGAAATGGGGACCAAGATTTTGAGTTCTTTCAAACAGAACAAGGCCACTCATATATCCGATCACATTCATGAGTGGCGACGGAGACGACATCTCATTAAACTCGAACTCCCGATCAGTTGCTGGCGGAATGGTTCACAAAATCATTTGTGAATGACATCGGTCATGACATCTCCATGGGTGGAGTAATCACAGAAGATTAGGCCATAAGTCATGCTCAATACCTTGACCTCGTTTACTCTCAAATGGGTACCCTTTACGATTTACTACCTGACTTACCTCATCCTTCCACTTCCACAACTTCAACTACTCCAGTTGCTTCGCATGCAGCCGACGGTGTGATTGGCACTTTCCAGGCCCAACCACATTTTGCCTCAAGCGCAAACCCCAAACCTGCTTCTTCTAATGTTCAAAATGCTCTGTCTCCTTCCCCTCCCACCGACAAGACTTCTGAGGTAAATGCAGTTCAATCTACCCCAGCCGGTAAAAACAAATCTAAAAAGGGAAGGGGTAAGAATACGGAGGAAAAAAATACTTCTCAAGCAGAGCAAACCAAAACTGCACCTGTTGATGATCAGGATAAGCACAAACCTCGATACCCTTGTCTTATCTATGGTGATGATCACTACACGAAGGATTGTCCATGACGTGTCGAGGTCACTAAGTTCCTACAAGGAGCTCCAAAACCACCTGCTCTGGCTGTTTTATCCCAACCCTTCCTGTCTCAACAACAGGCTCAGTTGGTCATTCATGAACAACCCTCATCTTCTACTACATCCTATGTTTTGATGTGTATTGGCGATTCAAAGTAGAGTGACGTTGCACTCACTACTTGAGCCAAAGATTATTCTCCCTCTAAAGAGAAGGTTGATGATCTACCTCCTTCCTTGGTACAACCCTCTCCCGTGACTCCACCTACCAATGGTCCTCTTCATCTCGAATGACCGAGCCTCGACACAGTTCTTCGACCCCCCCCAAAGGGCGTCATTCAAAAATCGGCTTTCAATCCTCATGCTTGTGCTGCCCAGAACTACAGTATTGTTGAAGATGTGGCCCAAGCACCTTCTGCGATGTCAGCCCTTGAAGTCCTTCAAATTTGTCCCACACAACGGAAGGAACTGTTGAAATCTATCAGTGGAATCGACCCGACGGATATGAATTTAATAATTTTTGACTTGGAAGATCACATTCCAAGGTTACCCCCTTAACTTTCATTCCATATCCAAGTGATTGTCTCTGACAAAAACATTTTTCGAACCGTTATCGACAAGGGTGCCTCGACGTGTGTTATGTCTCTTACCTGCTGGAAAGCCATTGGCTCTCCCTCTTTGAATGAATCCCATAATACTCTCAAAGCCTTCAATGGATCCGGTTTTAATACCTACAGTGTCCTTCCTTTGTTTCCCATCATGTTAGAAGGCAATACTATCCAAGTCGAAGTGGAAGTCTTTGACTCTCCCCTTGATTACAATCTTCTGCTTGGCTGCAACTAGATCGATTCCCTGCGCGCAGTTGTGTCGACCCTTTTCTGGGTGGTACGTTTCCCACATCAAGGAAAGGTCATCACCGTCGACTAACTAGCCTTCTTTAATTCTGATACCCGTACTGGCAACGTACTGTTCATCGCTAAAACCCCACCGGGTTATGAGAACGTCGGTGTAGGCCTTCTAAAAGACTCTTCGTTAATGGGTACTTTCCCGATTCCACCACCCGATGTTCCACTCTCGTTCGTTGCTTCAATCAACATGATCTCCACCTCACTTCATGAACTTCCTGCGTCTCATGACCCATGGATAGTACCTGACCCTGGAGACCATCTTCGTTATGGCGACGAAATGCCGTTAAGTCTGGTCGAATCTGCCTATCAGGGCATTCAATCGGCAACCCCTTCTACCCCCTCTCTTGGTGAGTTATCTTCAGATCCTTTCCGTGTCATTTTTCCCACAGACAAGATGATCATGTCTGTCATGGAAGACACCCCTTGGGATGATGGACATCATTGTTTCATCCTCTTTCTGGAGCAACATACCATTGAAAAATACCAACGGATCTCGACCCCATCGACTGTTGTCATCATCTCAACCGTTCCTGAGTCCGCGCATGATGTGTTTTCTGAAGGGAAATTAAGAAATATCTCGCCCACTATTCCCCTTGACATCTTCGTCAAACCTGGGATTGTCGAAAATGTCCATATCGGATCTTTGTGTTCTTCGGACGAAATCGTCACCTACACATCCCTTTTCAAAGAGTTTCGTGACATCTTCGCCTGGAGCTACAAAGAAATGTCGGGTATCTACCCTGAGATTGTGATACATGAGATCAAGACATACCCCGATGCTAAACTCGTCCGGCAATGCCTTCGTCCAGTTCACCCATGTAAAGCGGCTGCTATCAAGCTCGAAGTCGAGAAAATTCTTAAAGCCGACTTTATTTATCCGGTGGCTCTCACTGACTGGGTTTCCAATCTTGTCCCGATTGACAAGAAACAAGGCACAATTCATGTATGCGTTGGTTATATGGATATCAACAAAGCTTGTCCCAAAGACAACTTTCCTACCCCCTTCGTCGATCAGATTGTTGACGATTACGATGGAAGTGAAATCTTCTCTCTGATGGATGGTTTCTTCAAGTATAATCAAATCAACATTGTTCCCGAGGATCAACATAAGACTGCTTTTATTTGTCCTTGGGGTACTTTTGCCTATCGGAAACTCCCTTTCGGTCTCAAGAACACTGGTGCCACTTTTCAACGCGCTATGTCTTATGCTTTCCATGATATCAAGCACATTGTTCAACCATATCTGGATGATTTACCCACTCACTCAATGCACCGATTCGATCATCCGACCCACCTCCGAGCCATTTTTGTCCGCTGTCGGTTCTACCGTATGCGTTTGAATCCTCATAAGTGCATTTTCTGCATGGAAGCCGACTGACTTCTGGGTTTTATCGTTTCGCATCAAGGGATCCGGGTGGATCCTTTAAAGGTTGAGGCGATCCTTAATCTCCCTCCTCCTTCTACACTTCACCAGTTACAAAGTTTGCAAGGGAAAGCAAACTTTCTTCGTCGTTTTATCCCAAATTATGCTGAGATAACTCGTGGATTTACGCGGCTCTTAAAAAAGGGTTTAGATTTCGTCTGGGTTACCATCGCCAACAATTATTTTGAATCTTTGAAGTTTTCCCTAACGCGTGCCCCGCTTCTTTTTCCCCCCGATTACAGTCGCGATTATTTCCTCTATCTTGTTGCCTCGAATTACACCATTGGTATGGTTCTTGTCCAAGAGGATGATGCTAACGATGAACATGTTATCTACTACTTGAGTTGAAGTCTAACGCCTACTGAAATCAAGTATTTACATGTCGAAAAACTAGCCTTGGCTGCCGTCCAATCCGTCCAACGCTTCCGGCACTATATCCTCTCACGCAAGACTACAGTGATTTCCAACTACAACCCTATGCAACACATTCTCACACGTCAATTGCTAGGGGGAAAATACTCCAAATGGATTGTGATACTCCAGGAGTTTGACTTGGAATTCGAACGTGCCAAGTCCAAGAAGTCCTTAGTATTTGCTGAGTTGATATGTGACTTTCCCTATTCTGAAACGGAAAATGTAGCAGCTGATTCATTGCCCGATGAATCCCTTTTCCTCATCAGCACTGATGATATTTGGTATGGTGATATCATCATATATCTCCAAACCCAGACTTTCCGGCCAACTTTGTCTAGTACTGACCGATGTCGAATACGCTACCAAGCCCGTCAATACATTATCCTCAGGGATACTCTTTATCGTCGGGGGATTGACTCTATTTTTCGACGCTGCCTAACGTTCGACGAAGCCGAGAAAGCTCTAAATGACTGCCATTATGGAGCATGTGGTGGTCATATGTCTGGGTATGCTATTTCCCAGAAGATCTTACGAGCAAGGTATTTTTGGCCTTCTTTATTTAACGACTGCATAATCGCCGTTCAAAAATGCCATGCTTGCCAAACCTATAATAACAAGATACTGTCACATCCCTCTCCTCTTCACCCTGTGGTCTCCATTGGTCCTTTTGCGAAATGGGGCATTGATTTCTTGACATGTCACCCTCACTCAGTCCGGGGGCATGGATACATTATTGTAGCCATCAATTACTTTACGAAATGGGTCAAGGCGATGCCGGCATTTGACAACACTGGAAAGACTGCAACATTATTCATTTTTAATCACATCATAGCTTGTTTTGGTGTTCCCCAAGCTATTGTCATTGATCACGGTAGCCATTTTAGAAACTTCATGATGTCTGAACTTACTGAAAAGTTGGGTCTTCGCCATGAAAACTCAACGCCCTATTACCCACAAGCTAACGACCAAGTCGAAGCAATTAACAAAGTTCTCATAACTATGCTCCGACGAATGATAGGGATTCCCAAAACAAGTTGGCACACAATGTTGTTTTCGGCATTGTGGGCTTACCGGACATCCGTTAAGTCTGCTACTGGGTTTACACCTTTCCGGTTAGTCTATGGTTTGGAAGCCATTCTCCCGATTGAATGCGAGATACCCTCTTTAAAACTAGTTGTTGAACTCCTACCAAACACTTATGCTGAGGAAGAACATCTATTATATCTTATGTGATTAGATGAAACTCGACGCGATGATACTCTAGTCATAGAAGCTCAGAAAAACATGTCAAGGCCCAATACGACAAACATGTCAAGCCTCGCATTTTCTTCGAAGGAGATCTCGTTCTCCTCTATGAACAAGATCGAGATATGCTAGGAGCTGGAAAATTTGAAGCCATGTGGCGAGGTCCTTATATCATTCGACGAGTTTTGGAAAAAGGAGCTTATGAGTTAGTAGATTACGATGGTATCCATTTGAGTGAACCCAGGAATGGGTTGTACTTGAAGAAGTACTATGCATAAAATCCTCTGTGCACGAGTACTTGTATTTTTATTGTATCATACTTCTTGTGTGTTACTGTAGCTTGCTTTCGTTGTTATTTGGTCTCTGCCCTTATGTGACATTGTGTTTGATTTCCATATGTCAGAGTCTTTTCTACCCTATGTTGGCTTCGCTGATGGCGCTAGCCATAGTACTCAAAACCTTGCTTCCGCTGCATGGGAAATTTACGCCCCTACAAATGAACTTGTCTCCTTACGAGGTGTGTGTCTCGGTCGTGCGAACAACAATATTGTAGAGTATAGCCCCGTCATCGAATTGTTGATTGATGCTATCTCGCTCGGAATCTGTCATTTGGTTGTGCGACTCGATTCGCAGCTTGTAGTACTACAGTTAAGTAATGTCTATACTATTCGAAGTCCTACTTTGTTACGAGTGTATTTGCGAATTCGCCTCTTGGAACGTTATTTTGATTATATTGAATATCAACATATTCCTAGATGTCTAAATACATTAACTGATGCGTTGGCTAAATATGTATTAGACAGACATTTGGATCATTTATAAATCAATCACATCAATTTTCACACAACACAAGATAAACCGGTAGAAGCCGTATGTATATATAACGATCAAAAGAGTTTTTTACAAAAACGTTTTGTCCGAAGAACAAAATGTCAAAATATGAAGCTCATATCTTCTACAAAGAGACATCATGGATGACATTCATGGTAACATACGACTACCCGGGCAACCCTACGGAGCAATCGGCCTATGGACTCTGACACTCCTACTGTGTGATGCTGATAATGTCATGGAACCTCTCCAAGAGGCATGTCTGGAATATCTGCATTCAATCCCTCTAGGTTTTGTTGCACTGCTTGATAATCCTCGGCGTCCCATTGTGGCACTGGCGCTACCTCTCCTCGCCGCTGAATGGGATAAGTACCAGGAGGTCGGTAAGGTCCAACATCTGTGTCATCAACAACAAATTTTGTATTTAATCTTTGGACAAATATATAAAAAACATTTGCATATGATAAAATTCACAAAAAACATTTAAAAAGAAAAAAATGTGTACTTCTTACCAAGTTACCCCCACTGAGCATCCTCTGACAGGACTAAGTCCGGATCTCCTCGGAAATCCAACCCAACATAAGCATAATCGTTGACCATCAACATCTGTGGTTGCAACCAGTCGAAGAAGGTATCATCATACTTGATAATTGGTCCAACTACATGCTGGGCCATGAGCTGACACCATCTCATCATTCTTGGATCCCTGGGAGCTGGTAAATTCCACTCAACCCGCAGCCTCAGTAATGGAACCCTCTCGAGAAAGAAGGAAACTAACAAATACCCGTACCCGAATTGCTTCAGGTCACCTTGTCTTCATTTGGTCAACTTCTTTTTCATGCTACGAAGCACTGCATCTGCCCAGTTAAAAACCCGAGGTTCAATACACTCTATGGCATACTGAAAGTAACTCTGGAGCGCCATGTGAGGAGCGTAGCTCCCAGCCATATGTGCAATGGTGAACAAAATAGTGTGGAGGGTCAAATCCCGCACTCCCCAAATAACTACTTTCCCTTTATTCCTCTCTGCCTCTGAAACACAGTGTAAGCAGCCGTACTCACTCATGGGAAGCCCACCACCTCTGCTACCAGTCAGGCTCACGTGGTACCCACGCCATGACATTCCAGTCAAGAAGTAAATGTCCTCAATATATAAGGATAGTGTGTGGACACGTACATGGAATACTTGCTGATCGGGATCCCACATATGCACAAGGTACTCTAATAACCTGATTTGGGCCCTCATGCCCGGGATACAGAAGTACTTCAGAAGACCCCAGTTTCTCAAAGTGGCAATAGTGGGCAGATGATTTCCAACAATGGAATTATCTTCTTCGTGCTCCCTTTCGCGCCATTCCAGAACCATTTTGATGGCCAAATACCTGCATACGAAGCACAGAAAGAAGATTAATAACTCTACTCACAATTTGGTTTTCTTTCATTGAGCAAAACTTCAAATTTTTTTTATGCTTTGCGGTTCTCGCAAATTCCCTTTAGGCATAGTGCGAGGTTCTCGCAGGCTACTGTGGGCTCACCTGCGAGAATGACCCATTCTCGCAGGTCCCGTGTAGCCCACCTGTGAGAATGGATGAGCGCCATGATAACCCCTAAAACAAACTCAAAATGATAGTTTTTACCAATGAAAATGAAAAATTAAACCATGAAAGAGTAGAGGACAAAGAGCCTACCTCTCTGTTGCTGACGGCTCATCGAATAGATGCTCGTAACTCCTGCAATCTGACGCCAAATTTTGAGGGTAAAAGAGGGGTTTTTGGGCTCAAATAGTGGAAAAGTGAAAATGATATGGTAAAAAGAGTTTTACTTCTTTATATTAACTTTTACCATGTTATTGAATTTTTATAATTATTTATTTATTAAAACCTAATTCCTAATGCCCTTTTGAGTGTAACTTTTGCAGGCGTAACGACTTCGATGTTCATGTACAGGGATGCAGACATATTTTTTCTTCTTCATCGCATGTTTTGTTTGTTTTTTATGGTTTTTGTATAAAACCTCGAGCTTGGTCTTTGTTCGTTATCACGCTCGAAAATACATGAGAACGCGATCGAGCATACTTTTATCACTTTTTCGGGCTCAACAAGGTTATATGAAAAAGGAACCCCCCTGGAGTCCTCTTTAAGCTCTTTTCAAACTCTCTAAACATGAAAAGATAGCCAAGCGACCTTGCTATTTTCACACTCGATAAAGTATCTGAAGAAAGCGTCTGGTGGGCGACAATTTATCTCATTTTCGGTCTCACCAGACTATTTTACGAAAAAGGAACTGAGAGAGTTCTCTTTTAAGTGTTTTTGTAGACTCTATAATCATGAAAAACCTTCGAGTTTTCTATCTTTGGACTCGTTAAACAAACATCGACAGACCCGTAATGGGACCGAACCACTCCTTCCTAGGGTTCGTTAAAAATACTCTGAAGGATGAGCTTATATCAACAAGCATATGTTATCCTCCTCAAGCTTGCGTAAAAATAAAGAGGTACTCACCAAAAATGGTGGGGGAAAATTTGGGAAAGGGATATGTTCTTATCTTCATATTGATTGGAAGTGTCGCTCTTGAACATGACACCTCCTATTCGTTCTATTTGAAGCCGATTTGGGAAATCCATTTGTATCTCATTCGATTTGATACAAGGTCATACATTGTGTCGTCTCTGAGTCAATGCTGCCAAATCATTGGTCGTGTCGTTCATATGTTCAAGAGAAGTCCATATGAAACCTTTATTGAGTCGGCCATCTGCAGTTGTCCATTCTCTCCATGTCGGGCTTCCCTGTGTCCAGTCCAACTTACATCATACTCTTTTTCACCTTCAAAATTTGTTACTCATTTCGTGTCATTGATGGGGGATACATCAAGGCCCTCCTGTGACGAGTTTTGTTCCATCGACTTCAGCTCATTATCCGGAAACAAGACTTATAAATTCTTTGGTACCTTGGAACTTGCATGCCTCAATGGCAAGTTTCCTTGCTTTTGACAGTGGGTTTACATCATTGACCCTTGATCGAAATATTCCGTTGGATGTTCGACCTCAACTCATTTATTCACATTCGAAGGATTGTACTAGAGTACCTTGGGAGTCATTGACATTAATGGTGATTTCCCTCGCACTTGTTAACGGTTTCATCAATGACCTGTAATCAAGTGGTTTCTGCCATGTTCAACTTCAACACATATAATCACATGGTTAGATTCGTACTTTTTGGCGACGAGATGGAAGACCCTGGGTATCATCTCTTTGTCCAGGTTGCGATGGAGTATGTATAATTTGCGACACATAGATCCACTTTGTATGTCTCTTGGCTATGTCATCTTAATTTGAATTTTCTCGCATAGATCCACAGTGTATTCCTAGTGGCTATGCTATATTTTGACGGCATGGATCCATAGTGTATGATTGGTGGCCATGAACTATGTCTATAATGTCATCCGTCTGTGATCTGAGCATGGGAATGCCTACCTCAAAATTAATATATATGATATTCTGCAGATGCTTGGTTGTTCACAGGTTTCCGATTAGGTGCGCTCCTGGTTTCCGATACACACATGTAGTCTACAAAGCCTTTCGGCTGTCACTGATTCCAGCCTCATACTTTGGGGGGCATTCTGTTACCCATGATTTTGGTCATCATGATGGTGTATCGATGATGGTGTACTCAGGCTCCTCATAAGAACTTTCTCCTGAGAAAAGTGGCATTCATCTCTTCCAAGAAAACTTACTTTTGAAGAGAGTTCGCAGGTTGCTAGTGTCCTAGGGTGTGATAATGACCCATTCTCGTAGGCTGCCTTAAGATAGGGTGCGAACTTCTTGCACTATGCTACATAGATAGGGTGAAAACTTGCTCTAAATCTTGGAAAAAGATGAATTCTCGATGGTTCTAGAAGGGAATCTTCTAGAAGAATGGGTTGGCATTTGAATGGTTATCCTTGTACTGGTTTCCCTGATATTGTGGGATCATTCTTATCCAAGTAACCATCTCATTCTCTCCTATATATTGATGAAATTCTCATGGAAAAGGTTAAGCAAGATTCATTGGAGAATTGGTGAAAGAATTGTGTGAAGGACTTAGCTTGAACAAAAGCTTGGAGACTCTAGTAAGTCTATCAAGAGGATTTGATCTTCTTCATGCAAAGATCGAGCAAGTGTGTGTGTTGGAGCCAAGAGCCACTGAAAGGAAGCGTGCGACATCAAGGCGATCAGGTTGTAATATTCTACTTTCAATTAATATGATACAGTGACATGTCCTTTTCCCATAAAGTCATTCTCACTTTATTGTGTAATTCCTTGATCATACACATAAGTTGACAGTTGAATATATTTTGCTACCTTCACTTTGGTTGGTTTGTGTTGTCTTGGTCTTGACCTCATGAGAGCACCAGAGCGAAGAGGGAGCAACAAAGACCCTAGGAAGTGATACAAAGGTATGTTACTTGTTCCTTCCTACTAGCTAATTCAATGTTCATAACTTAGGGAAAGAGTCATGTCCTGTCCTATTTTGTTCTAGATCCAGGTGGATCTAGGGAGATCTGTTAGTGTTCGAACCTACCGATTAGTCCGATAACAGTAGCCATTATTTATATGATCACAAAAAAATATTCTTTAGGGAACATAATCAATATCACTTAACTAAAGAAAGGACAAAATATGTTGTGCATGCTCATCATATCAAAGGGAATCAATCTATTTTTAAAATGGAAAAATTAAAGAAGGAAGCTTATGAAAGAAATACACCAATAATTGTACCAAATGAAGCAGTTGATCTTAAGAAAGAAATTAAAATGGTTGTAGCATGTAGATCTATCCATACTTTTCTTCAAGATGCGTTTTTGTCGTGCAATCTTGTAAAGAAGAACAAACATGTTGGTTCATTTTCAATCATGTTTCTGATATGGTTATCGCTGCTAATGTTTTCTAAATGGATGGTAGTGGGTTCATAAATATGTGAGAAAATGCAAATGAATAACAATATGTGTTCAATTATCATGGTTGTTTTGTAATTGATTATGATACGATAGGTGCACAGGACAAATTTGATAGATAAAGGACAAGTGGGGAGGCATATCCCACACTTTATGTCTAGTTAATATCCTTTTGGAGGACCAAAAGGTCTCAGTGGTGAGGTGTGATCCAAATGGATCCAAAAAGCCCCAAAATTCAAAGTTCTCATATTTGGATGAAACTAGCGCCATTACACAGTGCTCGTCATATCGATTTCGACATTATAATCTTTCCCGAAAATGGACTCCGTATGACAAAGTTATTGCAATCTGAAGTGTTTCCCAAAAATGGAAAAAGTCAAAGTCAAAGTCAACAGTCTGTACTAATGACGTTAGCAGTACTTAAGTATGACATGGCATATGAAGTCACCATGATGATGTCAACATGATGATGTGGCAACACCAAAGTGTTACACGTGTCAAGTATATTTGGTGTTTTCGGGTGTTGATGTGGAAAGTGAATGGATTGTACAGACTGACACGTGGAAATTTGTATGATGATGTGGTAGCCACGGATGTCAATGTTGGATTACTGAGAGGGGGGGTGAATAAGTAATAGTGTAATTATATGCCTTTTTCTTCAAATGTTATATCAATGTAGAATTATTATCCAATAATGAGTAGTAAGAAATAAACAATCACACACATACACAGTACACCAGTGTTTTACGTGGAAACCCAAATCGAGAGAAAACCACAGAAGGCTTTTTCTTATATGTATTGAAGAATTACATTCATTGGAAGCACCAACTTCCTTTGTTTTCTAGCTGCAACTGGAAGGAGGCTCCAACCCCCTAGTTTCTCAGGCTACAACATGAGGGAAGCTCCAACTCCCCAATTCTCTGGCTACAACCAGAAGGAGG
>ML804265.1:17446-43726 GCA_009831015.1 Picea engelmannii | reverse complement strand
CCACAATTAAGCATGGGTTCTCTTACTCCACAAAGCGTCTTCCCGTGAGGGTTTTCACCATAAGGGGACCACTTTGGAGTTCATCCATATTTACTTCTTATCAACCATGACAAAACAATAATGAGTCATATTTACATCAAACATTATTGGGTCCATTACCCAAACCTTTGAGCTATGGGGCTTTATTCAAGGGTTGACATCAATGACAACCAACCTTAATCAACAGTCGACACGTGGCAATACATATTGATAGGATGGAAGTGATGTGGCAACATGTGGCTGGCTTTGGGTTGGACACGTGGTAGTATGAAAAATATTACTATGCGACTGATTGGGCTGTACGAGCCAGTTAGGGCGTGATATGTGGCCCAATCACAGGGAGCAACGTGGCACCCTGGATTGGGCCAATAAGGCCTGGGTCAATTTTTTTTTTGCATCTCTGATGGATTCAAACACATAATCTCTGGGCACACTAACGAACTAACTACAATGCGCTAACCACCCGGCCTACAATTTTTCTTTTTAAACCATGTGGCACAATATCGTGTTAAAGCTTAACGTCTGGTCGATTGGGATAGCCCACCAACTGACACACCTTCCAGGTGACCGTTGGCTAAGGACCAGGGGGCTATCACTCCATCATCTGACCACATGGCCTACCATGTGACTAGGAGCATGGACCAGGGAATAGGACAAGGGCGCAAGCTCCTAGTGCGTGGTCACATGGCCCTCCATTTGACCAGGGGCCTAGAGAAAAGGGGCACGACCCAATATTTGAAAAAAATGGGTTCTTAAACTTTGGAATTAGATGTTTTGATGATTTCAGGCCTGTTATAATGGGATTTTTGCCCATTTTTTAGGATCTGGAGCCCAGATTGAGGCCAGATATTGGGAGGAAGTTGGGATGTGACTCCCAACTCAAATTCTATATAAACCATGTCTTTTTACAACCATGAGGGTGTTCAAAATAGTATAATGATGCCAAGTTGTAGAGAGTAATCCATTTTTATGGAGGGAAGCGAGAAGAGTAGCAAAGCTTTGGAGGCCAGTTCTGGGAGTTCTACTTTGCCTTTTTTAGTGCCGTTTGTTGAGTTGAGTTCCTGAGATCAAGCATAAAATTGTTGTTTCCATCATAGAACACATTTATGTAACTTTGATGTACTTTTGAAGCATTGAAGATTAATAAGAAATCCCCCCCCACTAAGACAAAGGCCCAGAGATGTAGGCAACTTTGTCGAACTCTATTAATAAGTTTTGGCATTATGGTTTGTTGTTCTTAATGTTCATTTTTTGTTCTACATTCTTTATGATGGTTGCAACATTATTTCATTAAATTTTCTTCTTCTCTTTAATTTATAAATGGTAAATCAACTCATGCAAAATACTTAACCAAAGTCTTTAAAAGATCATTTCTGATCATTGCATGGGGTGAGGCAAAATTTACTGTAACACATTCCTTCTTCTCTTGTTAACTTGGGTAAGTACTTAATCCATTGCTTTGTTTTCCTCTTGGTTCCTTAGAAAAGGTTTCATGAATTATATTCAAGTTATAGTTGATCTTGTTGGTGAAGGCTATTCCCTTGAGGAAACCCTTCTTGTAGGGGCTTGGCTTTCATGACTTTTCTTGATTAGACAAAAGACTATTTTTCCTTAAGGTTCTAGTCTCCCATTCTAATCCATAATCCTTGGATAACCAATTATTGTAGGGGCATAATTATTGACCCCATAAATACCTAAGGGGAGACAACTTCCATCAACCAACCACCAAAATTATAAAATAAAAATCATCTTCTTTCTTGCTTTCTAAAAAATAAAAAATCCAAAAATAAAATAAAAAAACAAAAAAATACAAAAACATTCATTTATTCTCTAGTGAATGATTAATGTTATATCTTTATTTCTAGACATATTGTACAAGGGTTTATGATTCATTGTTAATATATAAACCCGAGAAGGAAAATTAGCCCTCCCTCATTGTGCTTAAAGGATTGTTCTAACATATTGTGGGCTGATTTTTGGAGTTTTTCAAATCTGTAAATTAATTTTCTGCATTAGAAATCAGATTTGGTTAAATCCTAAAGGCTAGAAAGGTCTATTCTAACCCTCTCCTAGTCTATACTTCATTTCTAGATTATATTTCTCAAGTTTATCTAACATATATAGTTGTAAATTTGATCTCCTAGTTTCTAATCATGTTTATCATTTATTGGGATATTTTCTTGGTGAAACCCTAAGGGGAATCACCATCCATTCTTACAAGTTTATGTAAAGTTCATGATTACATATTTATTAATCTTGTAATTTGTCAGTTCTAGTTGGTATTTAATGCATACAATATTTCTTATTTTAGACTAAGAACACAATGATTATCTCCTAACATTCGTTATATTAAGGTGGTTTATTCTCTTTTTTTCTATTCAATAATAGTTAATGCATATTATCACATGCTGGGCACAAGTATATCTAATCACATACCGAGGTGTTGTTTGTTGAAGTGGATCTTTCACATGGCGACTTATTTGAAATGTTTACTTCCATCATATTGAGATACCCCCTGTGGCTTCTAGGAGCTAGCCTAAAGTGAAGGGGAAATGTATTGAAGTGGAAGTGGTGCATTTCCAAAACATGCTTACCTCCTTAGCATCACAAGTGGATCTATTGCAAGGGTGATAATTTGGGTGGTAACATGACCCAAGGTACATAGCACATTCCAACAATTGTGAATAGATGTATTGATGTTGAACACTTGCAAATTCTATCATTCAACTGTCATTGAGGTATTACCATTATCGATAGTGAGGGAACCTAGCACTGATGAATACAATCCCCAAGGTACTGTAAATATCTCTAAATATTGTTCCCGGAGAAAATAAGTTGATGTTGATAGGAATATATTTGTTGGAAGGAGAGAATTAATGAATCTCTCATCAAACAACATGAGAAAGAATTAGGAACATGATATAGTTTGAAGGTATTGGACAATAATTGATAAGAACACATCACCAAGTATGACTTCTAAAGGAACTAGATGAAAATAGTACACAAGGAAGACCCTCTAAGTAGAAATTAATAATGAAAATATCTATCATAGATGAGAAATTCCACCAATAAGAAAAATGGAATCCAAGGTACAACATGAATTATGTTGTGTGAATAAAGGTATTATTGTCGAACATAGGGGATAATACTCAATCAGTTGTCAAATACGAAAATAAATAATGAGAAAAATACAACTAACCAATGATGAAAATCAATTCCAGGGTGATACTAACTCTAAGTCTGCCCCATAGAGAAATGTGTTGTAGTTTATAAGAGAAGACCTGCTAGTGAGAAGGTAATGATGACAATAGGGAAGGCTGACATGGATAGTCAAGAAATTTGAAGAATGTCCAACTCAATATAATGACAACCCTTGAACATAAGCACAAAAAAATGGTGACTTGAGTAGAAACTAATGTTAAAATGACCCATGATATAAAACATCAATGCAAGAGGTATTGAGGCTTTTTCTAGAGTGATTGGAAAAGTAACCAACCAGAGGAGTGCAAAAACTAGAAATCATGGTACAAATCCTAAATCAATACTAAAAACCAACTATAGGGGACTGATTTTAATTAGGTGCTTTTTTCAAGGGTGACATGACTTGGATGCTGCCACACATACATAGATTATCAAGATCTCAACTCTCCTCCCCCCTCTTTAAAAAAAAATAAATTATATTTTTGTCTTTTTCATATTAGGAAATACTAAAAAAAAATAAAATAATGGCATAATATAGTGGAAGAGACTGATGTCATAGGACGTACAACTATGTTCCAAGATCATTGAACAAACCTATGAAAAAAAAAATGCAAAAAACGGTATTAGGTAGGATATAAACACACATAAATGTGTCTCTTATAGGGTAGGGAAGGTCTTAAATGTAAAATAAATCAATGCAAAGGCAATGAAAATTAAGAATGAAACTACTGTAAACATAAATTGACAAGCTATAGTAAGGCATTAAGAAAACCAATTCCCAAATCGATAAGCACAACAAATATAAAACAAACCAAATATAAAAGTGGGAGTCCCAATGTAATTGTTCAAAAGTATATGAGAGAGATGAATGAGGTTAATAATTTAATCTCAAACTACAAGGTCTCTTGATCCTAACATAAAATAAAAGGATGGGTGCTAGATGGAAAAAATGTGCTACACTAGGCTAACCCATCATAGGAAATCTCTTCCATTGGAGTGGTGCAAAATGGAAACATGAAAGGCTAATGTGCCAACATCCAATGGGGTCAACCCTAAGGAAATTTTAGGTGGAAAAAGGTTAAAATGCATCATAATAGAGGAGAATCCTAAACATATATCCAAGCTTTATAATATACCTGACTAGATCAAATAATGCATAAAGAATAATCTATGAACAACCATGAATCCAACTCAAAATACTGCACCCAAGAAGCAACAACACCAACGTTATATCTGGAAAATCCATAACAATAGATATATTTAGAGTTACAAGGATATGACTATTTCCAACCTTGATTTCTGTTGGCACAGGGGCAGACCTAGGGTTCAACGCTTCAATAACGTACCAACAAAACCCTAACTACCGGCCCTTTCGGCAACACCTACGAAGTAGATGAAGTATCACCCGAGGTAGAGTCAGGGGGGTTATAGGACTCAAGTGTCTACAACCTAGATGGGACACAGATCTGTGATCACAATAATTAACATAGCACTTAGCATTTAACATTCATTAGTCTTTGACCCTTATTCACATCGTAGGTAAAAACCCTAATTACAGAACAACGCTATATTCATCAAGGTCTAAGCACATCTAACCATTCAACACATAACATCAGAAAAGAGCTAACCTTCATTAATATTGTTAGGCACTAAGCTACTACATCATATGCATCTAACATACATAAAGATTAAAACACTAAGCATAAATCACATCAATAACATATCAATCATATCGCACAAAGAAACCACAACACAAGATATGCGTGGTTCACCCCTAGCGTGGGGCTACGTCCACCAACTCTTCTCCTCTTTTATTAGCTTCTTCCAGTCTTATTACATGCACAAAGCCACAAAACCAACTCCGCATAGGACAGGAGATCTGCGCACACCTCGCCAGATCCTCCTTCCCCGAGTTAGGTCCAAGCAGCAAGCCGTTACATAGTCTGTGCACAAATCCTCTTACAATCACTTGCACTCAACTTTGCAAGTATTAACACACAGTATGTACAAAGCCAATTACAATTAATTGCACTAAGCCACACACATCCACTACTACTTCTTACATTTCTTAGCTCCCTATTTACACATTAAAAAAAAGGCCTAATCATGGGTAAACCCATGGGCCGACATCCCATACCTATTACATAAACCCTAAACCCAAAAATACCACAAAAGGGGGAGAGATACCATGATCTCCACTTCACCTGGGTAGTCCGTCTTCGACCATTCTGTCGAAGTAAAAAAAATGGTCAAACACGACCAAGGTTTTCCAAAACTTGGTTGAGGGCCAATAAGCCCCCAACACTCACCTGCAACTCATCCCAAGTCACTATGATCTGGGAATTTCTGCTTCGAAGGCCTTGAGATTAGCTCAGGATGCCTCGACTTGCTGCTTCACCAAAGCCTCCTGCTCAACGAACTCCTAAAAAATTTCTCGGTGATAGGTCCTTCCAAGCGCTGTTCCACTATGGTGACCACTTGTTCTAGCTATGCACCTTGTCCCTCGATCTCCTAAAAAATTGTGCAGGCTTTTTCCTGTACCAGCTGGAGTCTTTGGGTAACTTCCATGACTCTACTCTGGATGGCATGGACCTGCTGCTAAACTGCACATTGTTCCTATGACCTTTTCATCTTCTCAACTGCTGAAATCAGTTTCAGCTGCGCTTGCACATCATATGCTTGTTTCTTTGCCTCCTGAAGCTGTGCTTCTAATGTTCTTAGTTCTGGGTCCCCTGCAAGGTGCTCATAGGTATGCACACTTTGGTTACTGAGTTTCTTGCATTCTAATGCCAATTCCTTGATTCTTTCGACTACGCTCTGGGCAGTTTCTTCCCTCTGGTCTCGCACTTCCTGTAGAGTGATCGACACTGCTTGTAATTCTAGTTCTATTACTCTTTTATGGAGCTGTTGAATGGCTTCAGCGAGATTACCCACTTGGGTCTCAACTGTCTCTTCTTCCATCTGTGCCAATACTGGCATGAAGCGAAGTGATCGAGTGACTACTTCTCTAACTCCAATCTACTCCATGAGAAACTGATCTTTCTCTCTCTGGATCTGCTCTCTGTCGTCTTCAAACTTCGCTCGGAGGTCATCTTTCTCTTGCTTCGCAACCCGAGTTTTCTCTAGGGCTTCCTCCTTGGGTTGCTTCAAGGCCTCTGTGGCCTATTTTTTTTCCTCCTATACTCGACGAAGGAGAGCCTTTGTCGCATATGCTAATCTGCATAGTTGGGCAGGTTCATCTCCTACTTCTATACCCCCTGATGACAACGACGCAATAGAAACTGCATGACTTGAATAGAGAGCCTGTTGTACCCCTTTGAGCTCCTCCTCGATCTTGTCATACATTGTCTCATGTTTGGATTCATTTCATTGAAAAATGTCCTCTGAGGTATCTGATACAGCTGCAATGATGTCGTAAGTATAGTTTGTAATTAAGGCTTATTGGCTTGTGACTTCTTCCGCACTGAGGGTTTCTTTGGAGAAACCTTTCTTTTCTTTGACATCTCAGCCTCTGTAAGGGGATCTTTAGGCGGTGTCACTTCTCCCTGTTCCTTCTTTTATTCTTCACCTTCATCCTCTTTTTGGTCTACTTCGTCATCTCCTCCTCGTCCAGGTGACTCCAACACAATTTCCTCCGATGCGATGTTTATTTCCTACACCTCTTCCTTATTTTTCTTCTTGCTGCTGCTGGGTCCATCATATTCTTCTCAGGTGACCATAGGAATTTTGATGATATCAGGGTTTGAGATCTCTGTCTTCTTGACTGGTACAAGGAATTCAACTGGCCACTCCTTAGTTATCTCCTCCATGTCTTCATCAATTAATTTATAGTATGACTGTAGCTCCTCCTTGGTTTCATCCCTACACGTAATGATAGATATAAAGTGTCAGTCTACGTGGAACTTCACGAGTGGCCTGAACCGATGGGGTGTATTCAGAGTCATTCGGGGGAATGACTCAATGGATCGCGTGAGTTCTAAGTAGTAAGTGTGGAAGACATTGTTCAACTGCCACTTCTTTTCCATATCACTCCAATACCACAAGGTGGTGAACCTCATAGCCAATGGTTCAGACGACTCAACTTCAGGGAAGGTTGCTCCTTCTGGAATCTCCTAGGAAACAAAGGCAACGAGAATCAACAACTATCTGAAGTGAAACTTGTAGCCTTGGTCTTGCGATTCGTGGAAATCTTGCTCCAACTAGTTGACGCGGTAGCTCACCCAGTTTATATGCATCCCTTCGACGCACTTTCCTATGAGGTTGACGACGAACCTTGTGACCTGCGTCGGTCTGTTATTCCTTACGAGCTTACCAATGATCAACTAGCAATCTAGGCACATTGCACCATTTTGGATGGAGGCTACCTTGTAGCCCTGCTTCCCTTTCTCCACATCGCCATAGGTGTCCTTTATTCACTGCACTAGGAAGCGATCTGCAACCTTCCCTGGGTAAAAGTCCTGAGGGTTCGGTCCCTACATGCTCAATCTAGTGATTCGATGGATCAACGCTAGATCTACAATGATGCACCTATCCAACCACAGGTGCCCACCATGAAATCATGATAGGAGGAGTTTAACGCACACATTAACCTCCTGATGTCTGCCGAAGTGTGGTATATTCATCACATTAAGGATTGTTGATCTCGTGATGTCTATGGTCCACGGCTGGGGGACTATCTTCGGTTTCTTCCCCGTTGTCTTTTTCAAGTACTTATGTGGCACGGGCATTCCATAATTCTTGCGGTCTCCTAAGTTGAAATCACTGATCTTGAGTGTTAGAATATGTCCCAACTGCAGTCCACTTGCGTGTATCCCCTTCGGGAGGTACGTAGTGATCAGTGTGTAGTCGAAATCTCTCAGGATGTTGTCATGAATAACCGCGCCATCTAGAGGCAGGATATAGTTGGGAAAGACCGAAGGGATGAGATTCACATTTGCCAGGTCATCACAATGCTTACTTATTTTCTCTGTCACAGTTCGGGATGGCCCAGATCGATGTGCAGTCGATGAGGATGCTTGCAATCCTCTCGTCAACGAGGCCTGTACTCCTACAGACATGAAATTCTCAGCCATAAGGTCTATTAGGATCTCCTCGCCAGACTTCTCTACTACGCTAAGGTCATCTAACATGAACTCTCTAGATCAGATATCTTAGATAGGTGAACGGATGCTCAAGGTAAACAAAGCAGTTGGCGAGGTCTCAAATGCATAACGTGGTAGAAATCAGTTCTCTATGAGCTCAAATGTCTCAGTTTGAAAAAGTGTCCCCAGTGAGACATGCGACAGACTAAATAGACAACATCGTAATAGATTCCTACAATGAGCAAGAATGCCTCAATCAATACGATTCCATCTATTATGGCACAGTCCCAACGGTCCAATGGCGATCTTTCTGACAATAACTACGTTTCTATTTGTTCTGGAGCGTCGTTCTAATGGTTGAGACACCTCCAATTGTCATATTGATTCGTCGTGGCGAAGTTCCAGTCTACACTATTCTGTTATTCTGGCGAGGTTCAAGTTCTGTAAGGCTTCCTTCTGCGAAGTCCTCTCTGGAATCTCCTATAACTTTTCTAGCTTTTCTTTATTCTTACTAAGATTTCTCGCTTTATTCCCTGTGATCTGTGTCTCTTGATTCCTCTTTCCATTCTTGTTCTTATCTTCTCTTATCATAGTAACTTTGCACTATTGGGGGTCTTTCATAGGGTTCGAGGGTAAGACTTCATCTCTTACTATTTTTGGAGTAGGTTCTCTTCTCTTCTGCATGAATAAGTTCTTTAAGTCTTCTTGTGTTCTTTCAACTTTGACAACCAGGTCTCTGGCCCTCAGTTTCTTTGAATTGTCCTCTTGTTCTTCTATTAAGCGCGCTATTCTCCTAGCCATGAAATCCATTAATTCTTTCTTTTTCTATTCTATAGCATCCTCTTCTTCTTTTCTTTGGATCTGATCTCTCTCAATCCAAGTCCTTCCTAACAAAATTGAACAAGGAGCGTTGTTCGCAACAAACTTAATGACCTCAAATTCTTCTTTTGTCGATGTTCCACGAGCAATCATAGGTACATGAGTAAGTATTTCACATAGGGTTATCATCTTTCCTTTAAAAAATCCTATTCCTCCTAATGAAGGAATCATAGCAAGCTTTCCCAGAATTTCCCAAGTACTTTCTGGCATAATGTTCACCTGTGTTTCTGCATCCAATGCACAATCTATGTCGAAGTCTCCTATTCTTGTTTCTATGTACTGCTTCTCTTTTAAGATATCTGGTAAACTGATGTCTCTGTGATCATTCAGTGTTTCTTTCATATACAATAATATGGCCTCTGATTCTTTTTGGTTCTCTAGTATATTCTTAGTTTCTTGACCTTCTTCATGGTTTTCTTGTTTCATGTTCATCTTTTCAACTTTAGCAATCATTCTAGGGCAATCCAAAGCTTCATGTATAATATCTTTACAACAAAGGAAAATAGGAATTCTACCAGGGAATTCCTTAGCAAGATGTCCCGGTCTTCTGCAACTATAACAAAGAGTCAATCCTCTCTTTCTCTTAAACGATCCCCAACCTTTCTTGAACTGTGCACTGGGATCACAGTGATGGACCTGGAAAAAATTCTTTCTAGGATTCTGCATCCACTTGTTAGTCCAAAAATTCTTTCTATGCATAGGAATAAAATATCTTTCATTAACTTGATTAGATCTATTCATATCAAATCTTATTTCTTATAGCTATTCCCTAGTCTTTAGACTAGTGCAAAATCTATAAAACATACCTAGATCCATTATTTCCAATACAAATTTCCACTTATCTTACCTTTATCAGAGCACAAAGCTTTAAAATATTACCTCTTTTCTTCAGATCCGGCTCCCTTCTTAGCACAGAGCTTCACAATTCAAGTAGAATACTACGCACTACAACAACAGATCTACGCACAAATCTTTCTCTTTTCTTCAGTTCCCAACAATCACAGTTTCAGGTCTCGACAATGGAACTGTTTTTTGGCACAAGGGAAGACCCAGAGTTCAACACTTCAACAGTGCACCAACAAAACCCTAACTACCGACCCTTTCGGCAACACCTGTGAAGCAGATGAAGTCTCATTTGAGGTAGAGGCAGGGGGGTTGTAGGACTCAAGTGTCTACAACCTAGTTGGGACATAGATCTATGATCACAATACTTAACAGAGCACTTAAAATTTAACATTCATTAGTATTTGACCCTTATTCACATCACAGGTAAAAACCCTAATTATAGAACAATGCAGTATTCATCAAGGTCTAAGCACATCTAACCATTCAACACATAACATCAAAATAGATCTAACCTTCATTCATATTGTTAAGCACTAAGCTACTACATCAGATGCATCTAACATACATAAATATTACAACAATAATTATAAATCACATCAATAACATATCAACCATATCACACAAAACAACCACAACACAGGATATACGTGGTTCACCCCCAGCGTGGGGCTACGTCCACCAAATCTTCTCCTCTTTTATTAGCTTCTTCCAATATTCTTACATGCACAGAGCCACAAAACCAACTCCGCATATGACATGATATCTGCACGCACCTCGCCAGATCCTCCTTCCTCGAGTTAGGTCCAAGCACCAAGCCATTACATAGTCTGTGCACAAAGACTCTTACAATCACTTGCACTCAACTCTGCAAGTATTAACACATAGTATGTACAAAGACGATTACAAATACTTGCACTAAGCCACACACATACACAAGTACTTCTTACATTTCTTAGCTCCCTATTCATACATTACAAAAGATGCCTAATCATGGGTAAACCCATGGGCCAACATCCCATACCCGTTACATAAACCCTAAACCAAAAAATCCGGCAAAAGGGGACGAGATCCCGTGATCTCCTCTTTGCTTGGGCACTCTGTCTTCGAAAAGCTTGTCGAAGTCCCAAAAATGGTCAAAAACGACCAAGTTTCTCCAAAACTTGGTCGAGGTCTAACAATATCTTTATCCATATCCATTTGGATGGTGGATTTTATTAGTGGAGAATCAACACTACCATAGTCTAAGGATCTACAAGCAAATAGATTAGAATCAAAAGGAAAATCAAAGTTGAAATCAGAGATGGATTTTGTACGATCAAACTCAATATTACAAGGATCTAAGGATCCATCAAAGAGATCAAACTTAAAAACACCAAAATTTGAGGTTCTACAAATAGAGAGATTAGGATCAAAATATAAACTTGAGGATCTATGACTAGATAAATTAAACTCAAAAATAAAATATGAGGATCTGTTACCAAGGAAATCAAACTCAAAAGAAAAAATGACTTAAATCTCGATGATGGAGTCCAAAGGATTAGAAATGTCAATTTACAAGGATCCAAATCAGAGGGATCATACTCATAAGGAAAATAAAAACTAGATTATGTTGTAAATTGGTCAAATTAAAGGAGATTATCTTTGGAAAGGATGGAAACATATGAAGGAATGTCAAATCTGATCATAACCTCCAAGAGATCTTCATCAGAGGGAATAACACCATCCCAAAGATAAGTTATGTTGGAACATTCACTTGGACTAACAAGTGGGAGAATAGGCTCTACTACCCCCATTGGATAAAACACCTAGTCAATTTTTGAGACCATTTCCCAAGAAGGAAAGAATGACTATAGAGTCTCCTTCTAAGTAGCAATTGAATACATGGGATATGAGGCCACGTAGTTCACCTTTGGTGAGGTAGTGCCTACTGAAACACTAGAAACAAAAAAAGGGGAAACATGGTCTAAAGTTGAATGAGGAGAAGTATCAATACATGCAAGTTGATTAATAGTCACAATGCTTCCATTGAGAGGAAAATGCATCACATGAAATATTGTGGACACCAAATAATTCCTATCATATACATAATCACACCCAAGGAGCATATTTAAGTTCAATGGGAATTCCATAACTATAACATTGACTAAGATAGTCTTTGTACTTAATGAAATATGAAACTGAAGGAGAATCCCTAAGTATTCACTGGGTCTTCTATCAAAGGTGAGTAGTTAACTAGTAGCTGACACAAGGCTGGAAAAACTTAGAAATTTCCAAGAATACGAGGGTAAAATACTAATAAAGGCTCATTCATCTATAACACATTGTTGAATGGTGTATGAATTAACTTCAACCCTTATTTGGAAGGGTGCAAAATAAGGAAGGTGAGGATTAGCTAGACTATTCCAATCAAAGGAAACAATCTTAGGGCTTGAAGGGAGCACACTCAAAGTGAATGGACTGCTCCCCTATATATAAGGTTCTAAATTGGTAGAAGAGAAAAATTTAGTGTAGTCACATCACTCTTCAAGGAGAGAGCAGGATCGAGAGAATATTAACTTAATCCACCAATGAATGAGTAGGAAGGGGTCTCTAAAGAACCATATGTTGTTTAGAAGAAAACTATCCTTGAGGCAAGGACTACATTCTTTGTATCTCTATAATTATAAGGAATATATTAGTAATATGGTATCCCTTGGAAATATTATAAGGAAACTTAATATTACATCCTAGTAATCTATGTTTATCGATAGTATCAATGCCCCTAGGATCATCCATAGTGGATGGTGTCTTACTCCCAACATGAATTTCATTGGCTAGTGTTTTGTCCCCTTGTCTTGGATTATTCTTATTATTATTCCTCTTTTTATTCCTATTATACTTCTAGGTACTAGCTGAGATAGGGGGAAGACATTTTTTAGATAAGGTAGAAGAAAAATAAATCAATTTCAGTTATGAAGAAAATAAGAAGTCTAAATTGGTTTGATGCTCTTGACATAAGGTGTTTATTTGGGAAGTTTCAGGAGCATTTAGGACATTCAAATTATAAAACAAACAAATTTAAAAAACCATGCTAAATCCATGAATATTCAAGGTATCCATCAGAGGGGCACCAACTTTTCCAAATAAAGGAAAAGCAAAAGGGGTCCCTTGGTTGATACCTCCAAGAAAATCATCCATGAATTTCAATTCATAAAAAAAAAAAATATCTAAGGCATTCTATGTGGTTGAAAAATTATAATCAACACATGCCTATAAAATACTCTCTAATATTTAACCAAGAAAAAACACTCTTCCAAAAGCTAGCCAGGGTGATTAAGTCCTAAGTCTAACTAGTAAATACCTGGATGAGGCCTTTTGAAAATTAGCATGTGTTAGGTATGTGTTATATTCTTTTAAAAATTGATCCCATGAAATGCACACAGATATGGGACAAAAGGGGGTCTGGGGGGTGATTTTCACTCCCTATCCGGGAGGTTTGTGAGGGTTTGGGGGTGGGAGCCCTCGAGAAAAACAAATTGGTCCGTTTTTGGCAGTTTTTCGGCACATGATTTTTTTCGATGGTTTTCTAATGTCAGTTAAGGAATTATGGTTGTTGACTAATATGGGTCAATGGATTAGAGGTTTGGATGCCGCAGGATCCTATATGTATATTGTATTGTAAACAATGAATATGATGAATAGAAGATTAGAGGTGCAACTCTAAACATGTTGTTCTTTTCCCAATTTGGGTTTCTAGGGTAAAAATATTTGTGTAATGTGTGTTTGTTCCACTGTATATTTTCTATTTTTACTAAGAACATGTTTATAGTAGTTAATTATACAAGGTTAAAATATATGGCCTGTGATGATTAGGGCTTGGGTTCTAACTAGCTAAGGTGAGAGAGATTGTTACAATAACTCTCATGTGATAATCATCCAAGGGATAAGTACCTACATGAAGATAAGAACCCTCTAGGGGAGAAGAGGTGGATGTTACGTGTCCATATGAGGCACTGCAAGCACTTCCCACTTGTAATCACCTATGTGAAAACCTAGGAAAAAAACTATGTTTACCACTTCACGATCAATAGTTGAGAAGAACAATAGTGGTGCAAGCATCTATATATGGGTAGGAAATACAAGACTCTGTCTTGTACTAGAAAATATAAGGAATATGTGTCACCCTGAGGACTTGCCAACTATACCAAAGTTCCCTATCATGCATAACCCACCAAACAAGAAAGAGAGGATAATATATACACTTTCCTATCTTGACCTCGTGCTTGACGTGTGTGTAAGGCTCACATTCCTAAAAAATAATTTTCTCTACTAATGGATTTTTCACTCTTTAATGATCCTAGTTTAGGTTTTTGAAACCTTGGAGAATTGACTCTCCAAACATCTACCAAGGCCCTAGACTTAGACTATTGGGAGTTTTCTATCAAAAGGAAAACAAGTCTAGTTCATTTTAGTTATCAACATTCTTTTTAATGGTCATTATTAGTCATAGGGATGTGGAACACAAAAAAATATGATGTTATCAAGTGAAAAAGATTAAAAAAAAAGCTCGAGAAAAATTGTAAACGAAAATTGGTGCTTTAAACTTTGCTTGAATTAAAAAAACTTATGAAAAGTACAAAAACAAATAAAATATTTTCAAACCCTAAATGAAATGTAAGTTTTCAAGGAAATTATTTCAAACCAAAGCAAGCAATTATTTTTTCATGAGAGCATGCGAATGAAAAAAAAAATAATAATTTTCTTTAAATGCAATCACTTCTAAAATGCATCAATTTTCCTAAGAGATTAATACATGAACCAAACAATTTTTTATTTTATTTTTTTTAATTATTTTCAAATAAATGCAATGACAAGCATGTAAACAATGTCAATTTCCTTTAACTGAAAACAAAATCTTCCAATTTTGGAAAAAAAATCATAACTAGAAGAGAAAACTCTAAACTTGTAGTGAATTTCCAGCTACAGGATATGCCTGTAGGTTACCAAGAGATGAGTGTGTTCCATGTAGGATGATTTAGATAAATTGGTGTGCTCCCATGGGTTTCATTAAGAGAAGTTGTGGACACCTGCTAATGTGACCGAGTATGGTTGCATGCAAAGGCTTGAATTTGTGGTCACCTGCTAATGTGACCAAGTATGGACATACCATTTATTCAAGCCTTATTCATGCAAAAATATTTATAAAATTTTTGCAAAAGCTTCCCAAAAAATTGTAGAGGTTTTAATGATAGTTTTATTAAACAATTGACCCATATATTAACACTAAAACCATTTGCAAATAATTTCACTATACCATTTTCTTTGAGTGATGGTTGTTTTTATCTTGTGGTCTTTTGTCTGGTTCATTTTATTTTGGGGTTTCTAATTTCTATGGGAAGACTCTTTCCAAGTTCTCATAGTCATTTTAAATCCTACACTTAAAGGGGATGTTTACTAAATCTAATTCTCACATCAAGATCATGGAACCTATCCTTAATGCTCCTTTCTAGGGTGTTAACTTTTTTAATTTGATATTCACATAGATCTCGACATCTATCGTTGATTTGTTTTTGTCTTGCTAAGATAGAAAAACCTAGAAAGGCCGCTAGGTAACCTCCTATTACTTTCAACAAGTTCATTTCAAAAGTCAAAATGATGAAAATGGGAGATATACACACATAGGTGCATTTCATGCTATCTTTGAGTCTTGGGTTGAAGTTGGGTGTCCAAAATGTCATGAGCATCCCAACCATGTTTAGGAACCATGGTCCTCCTTGAAGCATTGCTTCATTACTTTTTGCATAAAAGAATATCACTATGAAGTACCATCCTCCTAACAATGATAAATCACAATGACCCTTCAACTTCTAGTTGTTGTTGATCACCCATGAACCTTGATTGAATTGTTTTTTAGATGTCTTAAGTCCCAAGAGTCTTCATATTAAACTTGTCGACTTCAGGGATATCATTTCCCACTACTTGAGGATCTAGGCTAATGTCGATATTAGTCAATCTCTTATTCAACAATAATTTTCCTTAGGTCACAATACATTCTCCTTTTTGGGGGTCTAATCTAATATCTATAGTAACTCTTCTATGAATTGATGTATTTAGTTGCTTGTCAATTATTATGTGTCAAATATAAGGAAGATATTCAATTTTCCCCATGGCCTTCCCTCATCTCTTGATTTCATCAATACAATCAACTGCTCTAGTAGAGGTTAGAGCTTCGCAACCTACTACACCATCCCTCCACCATTTAAGAAAGTATTTTCTTATGAAAACCTCAAATGTTACTAATTGACGTAATGTAAAAGAAATTTTGGATTAAATAAGTATAAATTTGTGATAAATTTTTCTAGGCCCATAAAGTTTTGATGCAGAGCCCGTGTCGCGCAATTCAAGGTCATGTTATGGAAACAAATACTCACACAACAACTACAATTAAAATTCAAATAGTGGAAATTCACAACCACAATTCTACATTCTTTATTCTAAACATAGAAGATTTAAAACCTCTAGAAATATTTACATCTCACAGCAGGGTTTGAACCTCCTCTCTCATGCTCTCATAAGTGTCTACAACCATGTCCAAAAGGCTCTTTACATTTCCACACTTAGAGGACCAAAATCCCCTTTCTATTAGTTCTCAAACATATTTAAAGCCCATTTCATATTACAATGGAATACAAAGTGTAAATATGAAATTGATCCTTTATTGACATTAAAAAATAATATTTAACCTAAAATAATTTTAAACCCTTCATAATCTAAATATATGCACATTTGAGAAAATTGACATCCAAGCATATAAAAAAGTGCAAATTAACTTGAAGTGGCTTAGGGAAATGCATGCAAATCTATACATAATCATGCCACATGGAGTCCAATTGTATATAACTGAATTCAACAACATTTCCTAAAAAAACATATGTTCTAGAATATCAAAATTGTTCTTTCATTGCACACTATCAATCCACAAAATCAACACTTCCACTCTTTTCACTAATTTTGACTGATTTTACTAAAATGGAGGCCCAAGCTTCATTACAAGTCTAAATTTGGATTTTCAAGCTCTCAATTGTTTCATGTGACATAATTAACCTTACAATATTATTATATTTTCAATCCAAAAAAAAGTTATTGTTGTAGAAAAACATGAAAAATATGTTATCTTGTCAAAGAATGGCCAATTATCCTAATATGATATTTTATAATGCAAGAAAATCATGTCAAAATGCTTGCTTGAGGACAAAAAAGGGTACCATGATAGATTGTAATAGGTATAATTCAATTTTAAATCCTCATATGGAAACAACTCTAATCTCAAGTAGATAAAATGGTAATTTTTGTTTTTCGACACTTTTAGCAATTTTGGAGAAATGCCCACCAAAATAAAATTTTGCATCTTGGGTGAGTTTTAAGGAATACAAATGATGTATATATATTCTTTGTGCTATCCTATTTAATTAGGAATCATGAAAAAAAATTATATACAAAATGAACTTATTCAACTACAAAAACAAAATTTTGTGCAGGATAGTTGTCTTGGCCAAGGATGCTCTTACATCATATTCCCACAGTTGGAAAATGTGAGCATATTGCTTATGAGGATGGTGATAAATGAAAAGCCATTGGATATCTATGTTTTTTCTTTTTTTTTCCTTCCTCCTCGGGAACACTTTATACCACTCAACACTCCTCTTCTTCACATTCTCACTCTTCCTCTTTGTAATCCACACCTTTGAAATATGCAACTGTAATCAACCCCTCACACTTTTGCTCAACTTTTCCATATTATTCACTTGGGTCACTTTAATCATGATTATGATCATCTCTTCTACCACTTGTTTTAACTCATCCACCTCAAGAAACCATTAAAAATATTGTACAATGAGCCTCATTGCCTGAAAGCGCTCCCTCTCAATGGTGCTTACTGCCTCTCCATCCTCTCTCTTGTACACCATTACCACTATCTCAACAAACTCCACCAATGCTTGCTACTCAATCATATCCTCGTTTTTCTTTTATTTTACTACAACAAATCCTCTGTTACAATCATATTCAAATCAATGCTACTATGCTTCATCTCCACTTGTTTGCATCAACTCTCTTTGCTTAAATTATTGAATATTTTCTTTGTGTTACTACACTTTATTTCCTTTTGTTTCATATTCCACTTTACCTACAAAAAGTTCACCACACAAAACATTATGGAAATGAAAAATTCATGTCTGCATCTCTTCCACTATTACATATGTTGTGATATCCTTGCGACTCCTTTGCTACAATACCACTCTCTTTTACAAAAAACCTTTTGTTGCAACATCACTCACTACTGAAACAATATATTTAATCTATGCATACACTCTCTCAGGAAAACAACTTCTCTTTGTTTCTTCTTGAGTTTATTGCACAAACTCCTTTACCTCACTCTTTTTCGTTGCAAAATTCTACTACAAATCTTTCTCCACTCTCTTTTGGTATGCTATCTTTCATTTCACTCACACTTTCTTCATTAGTTTCCCAAAGAACATGCAATCCACTAGCACACTCAATAGTCTCCATAACCCCAACCAGAATAATTCATTTTCTTTCTCCTCTCATTCCATGCTTTTATAATTTTTCTTCATTTGCACCTTCTCAATTCTCAAGGGAAAATGATAATCCTCTTCTAATGATCACATATTCTCCATAATTGTATTCCCTTTAATTAATAACTTCAATCCATTCACACACTACATGATATTTTCCTCATTATATTGTATAAATATAGCTCTCGTGGATACACTACAAAATTATTCAAAATAATTCTCTACACATCTTTCATTATATATGTTATCTAATCGTCATTTTTAAAGTACAATTAGAATTTACAAACTCACCTCTCAATTTGATGACCATTTCTCCCAATTTTGGATCTGGTCTTTGCCTCCCCATTTTCAATCCCTCTTCAACTATTACCACCAATCATATACATGGATCCTTAATATTCCATAGGAAAGTTTTACTCTTTGGGGGTGTTAAATCTCATTGCACTCAAAATATTGGTGCATTTTTAGTCGACTCCAATTCTGTTGGGTTTAAATTCAATAAAACTCTAACATTTCCATCTTCATTTGGTGTTGTTGCAAATCCTCCTTTTCAACTTGTTGGATCACTTTGTTTATGAGCCTTCCCCTCTTCTAGGCCAATTTGAAGGCACACATCTTCATCATTTGTTGTGAAAACACTACAACATTTTCAACACTTCTGAACAAGTGTTTTCCCTTATGGTTCTTCCTCTCACTATATGAATTCCTCTTCCTTCCATACTACAATTTTCAATGCAATCTGCACTCTCTCCCTCTACAATATTCACCATGAATTTCTTTTGTTCTACAATTATATCTTCTACTATAACAACAATTGCAACATCTCCACAACCTATTATCGTGGATTCTTCAACACCTCATCCTCCACAACCTATACCTTTTTCTCCTCAAGATTTGGAGTTGTATATATTCGTACAACATCTATCCAACCTTACCATTGAAGGTATGCCTCATTCACTCATTCATATAACTCTATCCAACATGACATCCTCTCTAGAGTCATCTATTATTTTACTTTTTCATTGTAATTGTTGTCTTAGAGAATGCCCCCTCTTCTTATGGTAACGATTGTCAGTGTTTCATGGAAACTTGCACATGAGACCTATCTAAAGAATACACAAACAAAGCTTATAAAGAAAAGGAAGAGAGATGCAATATGAAGAATGATAATCAATGTATATTATGATTTGTTCAATGAGTGAGTGATATTCACTCATATAGGAAATGGCATCATATAATTAAGAATGCATGCATAATAGTGATGGTCTAAAATTAGAAAGTCTAAAATAGAACTAGTCAGTTAACTCCCACTGAACTAGTGTACCGAAAATAGAAATTTCTCCAACACCCCCCTGAACATCACTATGGAGTAAAATATGAAAATGCATCAAAAGAAGAAAAGGAAACTGCTAGGAAACTATGTTCTTCACTGCAAGACAATCCCACAAAGTTTGAAACTTATACTCAATGAAGGTCTTGGTGAATGTGTCAACAATCTGTTAGGAGGAAGGACATAATTTCAAATCAATGATTCTGTCATGTACTAAATCTCTAATGAAATGCATGTGGACCTCAATGTGTTTGGTTCGATGTCGCTGTACTGGATCTCTACAAAATCTTAGTGTAATTTGTTTGTCACACCATATGATAGTCGGACAATGAAACTTTACACCAAGCTCAGTAAGGAAGTGTTGAAGCCAAAGTGTCTGAATGACACAGTTGACTACTCCTATGTACTCGACCTCTGCAGAAGATAAAGCAATGGTTGATTGTTTCTTACTTGACCAACAAATTGGGCCTAACCCCAAACTAAGAGTGTACCCGGACATGGACTTGCGATCTGTGCTATAACCAACCCAATATGAATATGTGAAGCCTATGAGATCTAATGCACAACCAACTGCATAGTGAATCCCATAACTCATGGTGCTCTAAACACATCTGAGGATGTACTTGGAAGCCTTCCAATGCAAATCATGGGGTTCCTACATGTATCTTGAAATTGTTCCTACCACATATGATATATATGGATGGGTGTGGGTGAGATACAAAAGAATCCCCACAAACTGTTTATACAAAGTGATGTCCACTAATGGTGTATCCCCACCATCCTCAAGTTTGATCCTAGATAAGAAGGGTGTAGGTGCAGACTTACAATTTGTCATGTGGAATCTATCCAGAAGATACCTGACATACTTAGCCTGAGAAATTTTGATGCTGGAAGCATCCTGAATAATCTCAAGACCTAGAAAGAAGTGTAGTGGACCCATGTCCTTCATAGAGAACCTGTCATGCAAAATATCTTTGACTAAATCAATGACTAAATAAGAGTTACCAGTGATCAAAATATCATCAACATAGAGTACTAAGATCATCACAGAGTTAGTAGTCCTCAACATGTAAACATTGGAATCATATTTACATATAACAAAATCATGTGAAAGCAAGTAAGAATCCATATTTGTATACCATGCTCTAGGTTCCTGCTTGAGGCCATATAGAGACTTCTTCAGTTTGCATACTAAAGATGAGTTCTGAATGAACCCCTGCAGCTGCTCCATGTAGATCTCCTCTAAAAGGTCACCATGAAGAAAAGCATTCTTCACATCCATCTGGTGAACTTCCCATACTTTGGCTATTGTAAGGGCTAGAGCCAAGAAAATGGATTCCATCTTTGCTATAGGAGAAAATGTCTCATGATAATCTATCCCATGAATCTGCTGAAATCCGTTTGCAACTAATATGGCCTTGTACTTGATCACTTGACCATATGCTTCTCTCTTGGTACTATATACCCATTTTCATATGAAAAGTTTCCTCCCTGGTGGAAGTGGAACCAGATCCCAAGTCTTAGCCTCTAGGAGAGAGTCATGCTCCTCCTTCATGGATTCTTCCCATAGTGGATTTCCAACAACCTCACTGTAGGTATGTGGATCATAATATTGAACCATATAGAAATGCATGGGCATCGTTGGTTCAGAAGTTGAAAGTACATGAGAAGGATCCACATGCTGAGATCAAGTCGTCCTCAAATCCAATGTATCCCCTGCAAGGTTTTCTGCTTCCTGAAATGCGTACTGTGCCCACTTGGGCATTTACTGAATCTCCGACTCTAGATTCTCATTTGGATGTACTACCTGATCATATGGATGTACAAAATCCTCTGAATATATGTCTGAATATGTAGCATCTGAGTGTGTGGAATCATCATCTCTGATGTCTGGAACTGATGGAAGCACAAGAGTCTCTGCATGTTGCACTGGAGGTGCATGCAAAGGACTCTCCTCAAACTAAACACTATTCTCAATGATGATTCAGTCTGTAGAGGGATGAATCAATCTGTACCCCTTCACATCATATGAATATCCCACAAAGATGCAATGTGTGCTCTGTGGATCTAAGGCTTTCCTCTTTTCAGAAGGAATATGGGCCCATGCTCTACATCTAGAGATGTGAAAGTGTGTGACATCTAGTTTGTCACATGTCCAAGCCTCAAAAGGTGTCCTATCCTCAATAGATTTGTGAGGTGCTCTGTTATATATGTAAGCAACACAATTAAGTTCCTTATCCCAAATCTTGTAATGAAGTGATCTTTCATGCAACATGCAACTGGTCATCTCCTTGAGAGACAAGTTCTTCCTTTCAACAACTCCATTATGCTATGGAGTGTATGGAATTGTGTGCTGCAACTGGATACCAGCTTCACGATAAAGATTCTGAACATATTTGTTGATATAATCCCCCCCATTGTCTGTATGTAGGATCTTTATTTTCTTCCCAATTTGTGTCTCTACTAGAGCTTTGAAGTCTTTGAGATGCTCAAAAAATTCATACTTTTGTCTGAAAAAATAAACCCAAGTATATCATGAGTTATCATCAATAAATGTAAGAAAATACCTTGCTTTTTTGATGGATGGATGTGGAAATGGACCCATGAGCTCACTGTGAACAAGCTCCAAGGAAGAGGGGGATCTCCTTGTCTTCCCCTTTTCAAACTTATGTTTAGGATGCTTGCCAATAATCCATCCTTCGCAAGCCCCTTCAGAAAAGTGAATGTCTGGCAAGCCTTTGACCATTTCTGTCTTGGAAAGTTGTTGCATGTACCTAAAGTTTAAATGACCAAATCTCTCATGCCATACTCTACTACTATCATTAGCATGTGTAAGTAGCAAACATGATTCATAGTCAATAAACTTAGCGAACTTATCAAACTGTGATTTGTGATCTACCTCACCAACTACAATAATGGAACTGTCATGCATGTCAAGTACAATAATTGAATCTGATGTAAATTCAACCCTTTTACTTGTTTGAGTGATCTGATAAACTGAGAGCATATTTATAGAAAGATTTGGAACATGTAAAACATTCTCAAAACTTCCATTAGGGAGTTCCACTCTTCCCTCTCCTACAACTGCTATTGGAGTATCATCCCCCATGAGAATAGGAGGTCCAAAGAATGAACTCAAAGAAGTAAAAACTTCCTCTTTATCTTCCATATGATGTGATGCGCCAAAATATATAATCCATGAATCATATGAGGAATTAATTGCAACCAAAGCATGATGATTACCTTTCTTAGGCACATGGTCTTCTTCCTTCTTCTTCTTGGCTCCTTCAGGAATGACGTCTCAAAGGTTATTCTTCTGAAGCACTTATTTCATAAGATCAATCTGCTTCTTCATGCATGTGGATTCTTCATGATTCAGTTTATTGAAATATGTGCATTGCTTTCCCTTCTTCTTCTTCCCTTTGGAATTTGAATAATCTTTGGAACTTGAAGAATCCTTGAAGGGTTTGGAATATCCCTCCTTCTTTGACTTTGGATGTAATAGCTCCTTTCGTTTATGATTCAATTTTTGATTGGATGACCCTTTTCCATCATGCATGGCGAGTGCATGTGCTTTGGGATCTTTCATGAGGCCTATATATATGAGTTTTGTCTGCTCTTGTGTGAGAGACTCAATGAATTGAGCCATCGTAGGCATTTTCCAATTTGCTCCCAAAATACATCTGCCAAAATGGAAATTGGAGACATATACAATGTATTCTGGTCCTAGCTTGGCTAATATTGTTAGAATAAGTAGTTTCTCTTGTGTAGACTTGTCAATACCAAATTCACCCAAGCTCGATATAAAATACTTAAATTTAGTAAAGAAATCTTGTATATTATCAAAACTTTTAGGGTCTAAGGTATTCAACTCTACCTCAAGCATATGACCTCACATCTCATCTTGTTTTGTAAAGAGTCCTTCCAAGGTGGTTCAGATCTCGTTTGGAGTCTTGCATGCAACAACATGAAACCATAAATCAATGGAGATTAACTCAAGAAGTAGTCTTGTGGCCTCATCCTTACGGTTCACCCATCTGGTCTTCTCAAGCGCTGATGTAGGTTCTGTTTCTGTCTCCATCATTAAATTATACAATCCTTTTCTTTTGAATTAGAATGTAGCTTTCAGATTCTATTCAAAATAGTTGTATGGTGTGAGTATTATCCCCAGAATTGATTGAATAAGTTGCATTGTCTCCATCCCTTCTATTGATTCTGAAAAGATCCTGAAAACCCAGATCATGGATTTTGAGATATGACATATGGTTCTATGACAACTATAGATATGATAAAACATATATATCTCCTAAAATATGATGTGGGTTTTGGAGATTTTTGGTGAGCATGAGCATCCCTATGTTATACGTCTTTGGTCAAAATTGCAGCTCAACCCAGATCGTGGATTTCAAGATATGGTTGTTTTATTGAAAAAAAAAAACAATTTTCTAGAGGGCAAACTGAATCGTCGCACCCTAAAGAAGGATACAGTGAGACTATGCTAAATCGTCACACCCTAGAGAAGGATAAAGTGTGACAATTGTGAAAAACTGAATCATCGCACCCTGGTGAAGAATACAATGTGATGATGTCACACCTTGGTTGTGTATAGGCTGCGATGATTGGCTGTGAGTGTGACCGTCGCACTCTAACAATGGATAGACTGCGTTGATTCCAATTGTTGCACCTTTCGATAGGGATAGGATGCGATGATGGAGGAAACTAGGTGTATTCAATAATTAAATCCTCTTTTTCTCTTCTCTGGCTTGTCTGGGTTTCTCCACGCAACTTGACTCTGATACCATGTCAGTGTTTCATGGAAACCTGCACAGGAGACCTAGCTAAAGCATACACAAACAAATCTTATCAAGAAAAGGAAGAGATATACAATGTGAAGAATGAGAATCAATGTATATTATGATTTGTTGGATGAGTGAGTGATATTCACTCATATAGGAATTGGCATCCTATAATTAAGAATGCATGCATAATAGTGATGGTCTAAAATTATAAAGTCTAAAATAGAACTAGTTAGTTAACTCCCACTGAACTAGTGTGCCAAAAATAGAAATTTCTCCAACAACGATTCTACCCAACTTCAATATTTCTATGAAAAAAACAATTCTACCCAACTCTCCCCTTTTTCATTGGAATTGTCCCAATCCATTATTATTGTACTTGATCTAATACCACTTTATGCATATCCTATGGCCTCCAATTCAAATTCGTACAACATAAGCAAATACTCACACAACAACTATAATTAAAATTCAAATAGTAGAAATTCACAACCACAAATTTGCATTCTTTATTGTAAAAATAGAGGATTTAAAAACCTCTGAAAATAATTACATATCATAGTAGGGTCTGAATTTACACTTGCACACTCTTACACAAATCTACAACCATGGCCAAAAGCCTCTTTACACTTCCACACTCAAATGACCAAAAGTCCATTTCTCTTAGTTCTCAATGTATTTAAAACAAATGGATTGGAAGTTGGTTCGTTACATAAGAACCCAATCATTTCATATTCCAATTGAATACAAAGTGTAAATATGAAATGGATCCTCTATTGGCATTGGAAAATAATATTTTATCCAAATAATTTCAAAACTTTGATAATCCAAATATATGCAAACTTGAGAAAATAGAATTCTAAGCATCAAAATAGAGTGGAAATTAGAGTAAAGTGTTTTAGGAAATGCATGTTAATTTGTACACAAGAATGCCAAACAGAGTCCATGTGTATAGATAAATTCAACAACCTTGTCTACAAAATCCATGTTTTATAATCCCAAAACTATTCTTTAGCTGCACCCAATCAATCCACAAAATCAATACTTTCACTCTTTTCATCGATTTTACTAACATGGACATGCAAGCTTCGTTACAAGTCCAAACTTGGATTTTCAAGTTTTTGATTGTTCCTTGTAAAATAATTGATGTTTTCAAATGAATATATTTTCCATACAATAAAAAATAATTACTGATGTAAAAAAAAACATGAAGAATTTGATCCTTCCAGGAGAATTTGCAATTATCCTTATATGGCCTTTTGTAATGCAAACAAATTATATCAAAATGTTTTCTTAAGAAAAACCAAGGGTACCATGTTGGAGTATAGTACTTATAATTCAATTGTAAATATTCATATGGCATAAATTCTATTCTCAAGCAAAAGTTATAAGATCCCCAAAATGACAATTTTCAGTTTTTTGACACTTTTGGAAATTTTAAAGATTCAGATCAAAATAAAACTTGCATGTTGGGTGAGATGTATGGTTTGTACTTTATAATTTACTTAAATATCATGAAAATGGATTACATACAA
>ML804265.1:0-17346 GCA_009831015.1 Picea engelmannii | reverse complement strand
TCCAAATCCGTATAGCCAAATTCAAATTTTCTCTTCAACCATTGAATATTTAATGATTATTTTGTATCATCATTCAAATTCCTTGGATATGGAAAGAAACTTGGAGCTTTTAATGAGATTGGTTGTGAATATCTTGGAGATATTATGAGCTAATTTCTAGTTGTTGTTTTTTAGCAAATGGTTGTAACCACATGATAAAATTTTGGATATAAATTTATTATTTGTTATTTCCATTTCAAAGCAAGTTTATGTATTAATAAGAGTGCCTTCTCCATTCAAAAGGAAGACTCTTGGAGCATACATCCAGATTATGATGGAATATAATAAAATTTCTTGATATTTTTTTTCATATAGACTGACATTAGTTTTAGATGTAGTATGATTTGATTTAGTTTATAATGTTATAGAGCTTGTTTCCTTATTCTTGGGAGATTGAGATCACTTCAAATAGATCATGGTGGATTTTTTTTTTCATTTTATACATCTTTATTTAATTCTACTATTTTATTTCATGAACAATCTTTTCCTTTTGTCAAATCTCGATAGATCGATCGGTTTCAATGGGCCTCGTTCTACATGGAAACCTAGGTTTGAAACCCGCCACTATTAGAAGGAGACACCAAAAAATACAACCATGGTAAGGGTTGGTGTGGCCTAGTCCGGGTGTGATCTTCAGATGATTTTGATGGCTTAGATGCCCCTGGGTCATGATTTCTCAACCACAGGATAGTCCCACAGCTCACGTACATGCCAACAAAAAGAAATAGTCTTTTCCTTTTGCAATTTAGATTAGTTTTATTTTAAGCAATGATTCGTGGAAACAAGAAGTGCCTAAATCATGTCAAAAAATAACTTGGTGACAATAGGGTCCCAATAGCATGATCGGTGTTCAAGTACATAATCATTTCCAAGAATTATTAAGTTTGATTTTGAATGATGTAGTGTGGTGTGTTTCATTTCCATAGTTAGTTTCATTGAATTATATTAAGAAAATATTTCAGATGGAGTATTGTTGTAGAAGGTTCAAATATCAAAGATTGAACACTTAACCACAACCTGATTTACAACACTCATGGATATAGTAAGGTATAATTTAATGACGAATTTGTCTTTTGTTCCATTTATTTCATGCATTTGATTTCATAAGTAGGATAAGCATTAAGCATTCTAGATATATCATACTACAAATAATCTAATTATGCACATACTATGTTTTCATTCACAAGTTTACTTACTTCGTATTGATAATAAACTGTAATAGGATTTAAACATATAAATCGCCTGAAAATATCAAAAATTAAGGAGAGGGTACATGCAATACTACATTGAAGATAAAAATGGGATTGTTTAAATCACTAGTTATGCTTTTTAGGCTCATGGTTTCCTTGCATCATCGATAACAAATGATAAATGAAATTTTAAGGGGCTATATTATTGATTTCCTCATTAACTTTCTGGATGACACCATGATTTCCAAAGTCATGGAAGCAACATTTGGAGCTAAGAGAAAGGTCGTGCTTAAGAGTTCTTTGGAAAAATTGAAAAGGAAAATCTATATATTTTAAACTTGCACAATAAATTACTACAAATGGATTCTTAATAAAAATAGAAAAGATACAATGGAACACATGCACACATTACATAGATTTTTTTACCCTAGAAACCCAAACTGGGAAAACCAACAACCTATTTAGAGCCACACCTTTAATATTCTATTTATCATCTTCTTCATTGTTTAAAATACAATATACATATAGGATCATGTGGCATCCAAGAACCTAATCCATTGAATTGGATTAGTCAACAACCCTAATTCCTTAACTGAAATTAGAAAACCATCAGTGAAAACCATGTGTCGAAAAACCACCAAAAAAAATGAAAAAAATGGACCAAAAATAATTTATCAAGGGCTTCGGCCCCCGAACCCCCGTAACCCGTTAGACCCCCTTTTCTCCCATATCAATGTAAAGTACATGAGATCAATTTTGAAAAGAATATAACACATACCCAACATTCTCCCACTTGTTGCTTTCTTTGCATATAGGGGGTTATAGGATTACATAGTCAACAATGCCCATAGATCCTCTACACCAAGAGAACTTCTCAGTGCTCAAAGATTTTCTTAATGAATCTGCAACATTCTCCAAATTTCCCACTTTAATTAGAAACACATTCTTGCCTTCAACCATGTCTCTCACAAAGTGATATTAAACATAAATATGCTTTGTCTTTGAATGATAAGTCAAGTTCTTCGCGAGGAAGATTACACTCTAACTATCACAATCTATCCTTATAGCTTGTTGTACCAACCCAATACATGAAAAATATATATATAACCATATTGTTCCCTTACTTGCATGAATGGCTTCCATGTATTCAACTTTTTTAGTTGAGAGTGCCACTACAACCTGTCTTTTTCTCATCAAACTAATTGTTCCTCCAAACATGTTAAACACATACCTGCTTGTAGATATTCTATGATCCATATCTCCAGCTCAGTATGCATCCACAAAGCCATGTATGTCCAACACGTTTTCCAATCCTGGTCTTCCTTCGTAGCACAATCCATAACTGGTAATTCCACGCAAATATCTGAAATCCCTCTTTACTGTTGTCCAATGCTCCTTCTCTGGTTTTGACATATACCTTCTCAAAACTCTTAGTGCATGTGCAATATTTGGTCTAGTACAAAGCATTTTCTACATCAAACTATCAATCATACTTGCATACAGAACACAAGACATGTCCTCTTCCTCTTCTTGTGTCTTAGGACACTAATCTACAGATAACTTTACACCTACAAGAATAGGAACCTTGACCGGTTTACATTCCTGCATATTAAAGCTCCACAATATTGTTTCAAAATATTTCCTCTGATTTAACTAGAGTTTCTTGTTTACCCGATATATTTTAATTTCCATGCCCAAATTGAAATTTGCAGCACCAAATTCCTTCATGTTAAATTTAGAGGACAACTGATTTTTCACATCCTGGATAATCTCCTTATTGTTTCATATTAGCAACATATCATCCACATATAATAAAAAATAAATAAGATGATCACCAATTAATTTGAAATACACACAATTATTTTCTTTACCCCTTGTGAATCCAAGTCCCAACATATAAGTATCAAATTTTTGATACCACATCATTGGTGATTTCTTTAACCCATAAAGGGACTTTTTCATCTTGCATACCAGCTCCTTCTTTCCCTTCACAACAAATCCTTCTAGTTGCTTCATGTAGATTTCATCTTCCATATCCTGATGTAGGAATGTTGTCTTCACATCCATATGTTCAACTTCAAAATCAAATGCAACAACAATAGATAAAATAAATCTAATAGAAGTTAACTTGGCAACAGGAGAAAAAATATCACCAAAGTGAATTCCCTCAACCTGGGAATAACCTTTTACTACTAACCAGGCTTTGTATTTCTCCACTTTTCCTTCTACATTCAACTTATTTTTAAACACCCATTTGCTGCCAATGGGATTTCTTCCAGTTGGCAACTCCACTATATCCCAAGCCTCATTCTTATCCAAGGTGTCATTTCTTCAACCATGGCCTTTTTCCAGAGTTTTCCATCCTTTGAATCCACTACCTCCCTAACAATTCTAGGATCATCATCAGTAATAGACAAAGAAAAATTTGAACGGAAATCAAGTGGAGTATATCTTTTTGGTTTCCTTATTTCCCGAACTGATCTCCTCAATATTGGAGTATGAGGATCTTATTATTTTGATGTGTGTTCTTCTATGGATTCTAATTCATCATCCTTCAACTCAAACTCTAGTTTCTTTATTTGTTCCTTCCTTGGTAGGACTTCATGTTTGACAACATCTTTGATTTATCTAAATACCACATCTCAGATTGTGCAGAACACTTGACTTTTCATCATCCTATGATTTTGGTTGTCGAGTCATCACCTCCATCAAAATTTTCATATTCACATAACCAATCCCTATGGGGAGTCATATGAAAGGATGCCCCTTGAGTCAAATAGACATGCCTCATGATATACATGTGTGGTTCATGGAGCCAAGTACACATCTCCTCCTTCTTCCGAGGAGGTTTTTACTTCTGTAGAAGGAGTGTTTTCATATCCCTTCCCTCTCTCAACACTTTTGGATATAAATTTCTTCTTGTAGTGCCCTTCTTTTCCACATCTCCATCATACCTTCACAAACTTTCCAGGAGATTCAGATATACCCTTAGATTTATATCTCCCACTTGAGGACTTAGATATATTTCTTTCCTGGGAGTGTCATCTTGCAAACAATGCTTATGTGCTCTACCCTTCCATGTTCTTCTACCTCATCTCCTCTGATAATAAGGATGAGACCACATCATCAAAACTTAAAGTAGTTGTATTACTACATATGTCCACAACCAGACTATCCCACAAGTCTGGTAAAAATCATAATAAACTAATACACTTGTCTTCATCAGAAATATTAATATTAACAAATAATAGATAATTTACCACGGTATTGAAGGCATTCAAATGCTCTGTCACTAAGTCTCCATCTTTCATCCTTGGGTTATATAGCTTCTTCTACGGAAACAGTTTATTTACCAGGGACTTATACTGATACAAATTCCTCAACTTAACCAATAATGCCTTGGTTGTAGAGTCCCCTCACACATTCAGTAATACTAAATCTGAGAGACATAATCAGATTGTTCTCTTCACCTTTCGATCCAATTTTTTCTAGTCTTATGTTGACATTCTTGTAGGTGTAGTACCTAGATTGACCATGATCCACTGATCTTTGTCTACCAACAAATCTTCCATATTGAACTTCCACATCTCAAAAAAATTCCCATTAAATTTATCGATCTATATTTTTGAACTACTCACCATTTATTTTCACCTGAAGAATCAATATTGTGTATCTCCCATTGTAATAAGATTTATCACAGACCCGAGCTAAACCCCTGACCACAAAGGTGTCCCCCTGAAGCCAATAATTTATATGATACCAGATGTAGATTTTAACCTTGTACAATAAATTACTACAAACGGATTCTTAATAAAAACATAAAAGATACAATGGCACACACACACACACTTTACACAAAAAAATTTACCCTGGAAACCCAAACCAGGAAAACCAACAACATGTTTAGAGTTGCAACTCTAATCTTCTATTCATCATCTTATTCATCGTTTACAATAAAATATACATATAGGATCTCTCGTCATCCAAACGCCTAATCCATTGACCCGCATTAGTAAACAACCATAATTCCTTAACCGGAATTAGAAAAACCATGTGCTGAAAAACTGCAAAAAACTGCCAGAAATGTACCAAAAAAGTAACCCCCCATACCCCCTTTGCTCCCATATCAATGTACAGTACATGAGATCAATTTTTCAAATAATATAATGTATACCCAACAAAATCCAAAATTAAAAAATTGACAGAAAAAAGGAAAGAAAGTCCTTTAAAATATAAGTTTTATTCAATTGACATGTTCCATAAATTGTAACGTAGCTTCACAACTTCACATAAGAGTATCATTGACTCAGAAAGTAATCTTGTACAAACCTTGATTTTTGCAATGAAATAAAAAAAAATTGTATGTAATCCATTTTCATGATATTTAAGTAAATTATAAAGTACAAACCATACATCTCACCCAACATGCAAGTTTTATTTTGATCTGAATCTTTAAAATTTCCAAAAGTGTCAAAAAACTGAAAATTGTCATTTTGGGGATCTTATAACTTTTGCTTGAGAATAGAATTTATGCCATATGAATATTTACAATTGAATTATAAGTACTATACTCCAACATGGTACCCTTGGTTTTTCTTAAGAAAACATTTTGATATAATTTGTTTGCATTACAAAAGGCCATATAAGGATAATTGCAAATTCTCCTGGAAGGATCAAATTCTTCATGTTTTTTTTTACATCAGTAATTATTTTTTATTGTATGGAAAATATATTCATTTGAAAACATCAATTATTTTACAAGGAACAATCAAAAACTTGAAAATCCAAGTTTGGACTTGTAACGAAGCTTGCATGTCCATGTTAGTAAAATCGATGAAAAGAGTGAAAGTATTGATTTTGTGGATTGATTGGGTGCAGCTAAAGAATAGTTTTGGGATTATAAAACATGGATTTTGTAGACAAGGTTGTTGAATTTATCTATACACATGGACTCTGTTTGGCATTCTTGTGTACAAATTAACATGCATTTCCTAAAACACTTTACTCTAATTTCCACTCTATTTTGATGCTTAGAATTCTATTTTCTCAAGTTTGCATATATTTGGATTATCAAAGTTTTGAAATTATTTGGATAAAATATTATTTTCCAATGCCAATAGAGGATCCATTTCATATTTACACTTTGTATTCAATTGGAATATGAAATGATTGGGTTCTTATGTAACGAACCAACTTCCAATCCATTTGTTTTAAATACATTGAGAACTAAGAGAAATGGACTTTTGGTCATTTGAGTGTGGAAGTGTAAAGAGGCTTTTGGCCATGGTTGTAGATTTGTGTAAGAGTGTGCAAGTGTAAATTCAGACCCTACTATGATATGTAATTATTTTCAGAGGTTTTTAAATCCTCTATTTTTACAATAAAGAATGCAAATTTGTGGTTGTGAATTTCTACTATTTGAATTTTAATTATAGTTGTTGTGTGAGTATTTGCTTATGTTGTACGAATTTGAATTGGAGGCCATAGGATATGCATAAAGTGGTATTAGATCAAGTACAATAATAATGGATTGGGACAATTCCAATGAAAAAGGGGAGAGTTGGGTAGAATTGTTTTTTTCATAGAAATATTGAAGTTGGGTAGAATCGTTGTTGGAGAAATTTCTATTTTTGGCACACTAGTTCAGTGGGAGTTAACTAACTAGTTCTATTTTAGACTTTATAATTTTAGACCATCACTATTATGCATGCATTCTTAATTATAGGATGCCAATTCCTATATGAGTGAATATCACTCACTCATCCAACAAATCATAATATACATTGATTCTCATTCTTCACATTGTATATCTCTTCCTTTTCTTGATAAGATTTGTTTGTGTATGCTTTAGCTAGGTCTCCTGTGCAGGTTTCCATGAAACACTGACATGGTATCAGAGTCAAGTTGCGTGGAGAAACCCAGACAAGCCAGAGAAGAGAAAAAGAGGATTTAATTATTGAATACACCTAGTTTCCTCCATCATCGCATCCTATCCCTATCGAAAGGTGCAACAATTGGAATCAACGCAGTCTATCCATTGTTAGAGTGCGACGGTCACACTCACAGCCAATCATCGCAGCCTATACACAACCAAGGTGTGACATCATCACATTGTATTCTTCACCAGGGTGCGATGATTCAGTTTTTCACAATTGTCACACTTTATCCTTCTCTAGGGTGTGACGATTTAGCATAGTCTCACTGTATCCTTCTTTAGGGTGCGACGATTCAGTTTGCCCTCTAGAAAATTGTTTTTTTTTTTCAATAAAACAACCATATCTTGAAATCCACGATCTGGGTTGAGCTGCAATTTTGACCAAAGACGTATAACATAGGGATGCTCATGCTCACCAAAAATCTCCAAAACCCACATCATATTTTAGGAGATATATATGTTTTATCATATCTATAGTTGTCATAGAACCATATGTCATATCTCAAAATCCATGATCTGGGTTTTCAGGATCTTTTCAGAATCAATAGAAGGGATGGAGACAATGCAACTTATTCAATCAATTCTGGGGATAATACTCACACCATACAACTATTTTGAATAGAATCTGAAAGCTACATTCTAATTCAAAAGAAAAGGATTGTATAATTTAATGATGGAGACAGAAACAGAACCTACATCAGCGCTTGAGAAGACCAGATGGGTGAACCGTAAGGATGAGGCCACAAGACTACTTCTTGAGTTAATCTCCATTGATTTATGGTTTCATGTTGTTGCATGCAAGACTCCAAACGAGATCTGAACCACCTTGGAAGGACTCTTTACAAAACAAGATGAGATGTGAGGTCATATGCTTGAGGTAGAGTTGAATACCTTAGACCCTAAAAGTTTTGATAATATACAAGATTTCTTTACTAAATTTAAGTATTTTATATCGAGCTTGGGTGAATTTGGTATTGACAAGTCTACACAAGAGAAACTACTTATTCTAACAATATTAGCCAAGCTAGGACCAGAATACATTGTATATGTCTCCAATTTCCATTTTGGCAGATGTATTTTGGGAGCAAATTGGAAAATGCCTACGATGGCTCAATTCATTGAGTCTCTCACACAAGAGCAGACAAAACTCATATATATAGGCCTCATGAAAGATCCCAAAGCACATGCACTCGCCATGCATGATGGAAAAGGGTCATCCAATCAAAAATTGAATCATAAACGAAAGGAGCTATTACATCCAAAGTCAAAGAAGGAGGGATATTCCAAACCCTTCAAGGATTCTTCAAGTTCCAAAGATTATTCAAATTCCAAAGGGAAGAAGAAGAAGGGAAAGCAATGCACATATTTCAATAAACTGAATCATGAAGAATCCACATGCATGAAGAAGCAGATTGATCTTATGAAATAAGTGCTTCAGAAGAATAACCTTTGAGACGTCATTCCTGAAGGAGCCAAGAAGAAGAAGGAAGAAGACCATGTGCCTAAGAAAGGTAATCATCATGCTTTGGTTGCAATTAATTCCTCATATGATTCATGGATTATATATTTTGGCGCATCACATCATATGGAAGATAAAGAGGAAGTTTTTACTTCTTTGAGTTCATTCTTTGGACCTCCTATTCTCATGGGGGATGATACTCCAATAGCAGTTGTAGGAGAGGGAAGAGTGGAACTCCCTAATGGAAGTTTTGAGAATGTTTTACATGTTCCAAATCTTTCTATAAATATGCTCTCAGTTTATCAGATCACTCAAACAAGTAAAAGGGTTGAATTTACATCAGATTCAATTATTGTACTTGACATGCATGACAGTTCCATTATTGTAGTTGGTGAGGTAGATCACAAATCACAGTTTGATAAGTTCGCTAAGTTTATTGACTATGAATCATGTTTGCTACTTACACATGCTAATGATAGTAGTAGAGTATGGCATGAGAGATTTGGTCATTTAAACTTTAGGTACATGCAACAACTTTCCAAGACAGAAATGGTCAAAGGCTTGCCAGACATTCACTTTTCTGAAGGGGCTTGCGAAGGATGGATTATTGGCAAGCATCCTAAACATAAGTTTGAAAAGGGGAAGACAAGGAGATCCCCCTCTTCCTTGGAGCTTGTTCACAGTGAGCTCATGGGTCCATTTCCACATCCATCCATCAAAAAAGCAAGGTATTTTCTTACATTTATTGATGATAACTCATGATATACTTGGGTTTATTTTTTCAGACAAAAGTATGAATTTTTTGAGCATCTCAAAGACTTCAAAGCTCTAGTAGAGACACAAATTGGGAAGAAAATAAAGATCCTACATACAGACAATGGGGGGGATTATATCAACAAATATGTTCAGAATCTTTATCGTGAAGCTGGTATCCAGTTGCAGCACACAATTCCATACACTCCATAGCATAATGGAGTTGTTGAAAGGAAGAACTTGTCTCTCAAGGAGATGACCAGTTGCATGTTGCATGAAAGATCACTTCATTACAAGATTTGGGATAAGGAACTTAATTGTGTTGCTTACATATATAACAGAGCACCTCACAAATCTATTGAGGATAGGACACCTTTTGAGGCTTGGACATGTGACAAACTAGATGTCACACACTTTCACATCTCTAGATGTAGAGCATGGGCCCATATTCCTTCTGAAAAGAGGAAAGCCTTAGATCCACAGAGCACACATTGCATCTTTGTGGGATATTCATATGATGTGAAGGGGTACAGATTGATTCATCCCTCTACAGACTGAATCATCATTGAGAATAGTGTTTAGTTTGAGGAGAGTCCTTTGCATGCACCTCCAGTGCAACATGCAGAGACTCTTGTGCTTCCATCAGTTCCAGACATCAGAGATGATGATTCCACACACTCAGATGCTACATATTCAGACATATATTCAGAGGATTTTGTACATCCATATGATCAGGTAGTACATCCAAATGAGAATCTAGAGTCGGAGATTCAGTAAATGCCCAAGTGGGCACAGTACGCATTTCAGGAAGCAGAAAACCTTGCAGGGGATACATTGGATTTGAGGACGACTTGATCTCAGCATGTGGATCCTTCTCATGTACTTTCAACTTCTGAACCAACGATGCCCATGCATTTCTATATGGTTCAATATTATGATCCACATACCTACAGTGAGGTTGTTGGAAATCCACTATGGGAAGAATCCATGAAGGAGGAGCATGACTCTCTCCTAGAGGCTAAGACTTGGGATCTGGTTCCACTTCCACCAGGGAGGAAACTTTTCATATGAAAATGGGTATATAGTACCAAGAGAGAAGCATATGGTCAAGTGATCAAGTACAAGGCCATATTAGTTGCAAACGGATTTCAGCAGATTCATGGGATAGATTATCATGAGACATTTTCTCCTATAGCAAAGATGGAATCCATTTTCTTGGCTCTAGCCCTTACAATAGCCAAAGTATGGGAAGTTCACCAGATGGATGTGAAGAATGCTTTTCTTCATGGTGACCTTTTAGAGGAGATCTACATGGAGCAGCTGCAGGGGTTCATTCAGAACTCATCTTTAGTATGCAAACTGAAGAAGTCTCTATATGGCCTCAAGCAGGAACCTAGAGCATGGTATACAAATATGGATTCTTACTTGCTTTCACATGATTTTGTTATATGTAAATATGATTCCAATGTTTACATGTTGAGGACTACTAACTCTGTGATGATCTTAGTACTCTATGTTGATGATATTTTGATCACTGGTAACTCTTATTTAGTCATTGATTTAGTCAAAGATATTTTGCATGACAGGTTCTCTATGAAGGACATGGGTCCACTACACTTCTTTCTAGGTCTTGAGATTATTCAGGATGCTTCCAGCATCAAAATTTCTCAGGCTAAGTATGTCAGGTATCTTCTGGATAGATTCCACATGACAAATTGTAAGTCTGCACCTACACCCTTCTTATCTAGGATCAAACTTGAGGATGGTGGGGATACACCATTAGTGGACATCACTTTGTATAAACAGTTTGTGGGGATTCTTTTGTATCTCACCCACACCCATCCATATATATCATATGTGGTAGGAACAATTTCAAGATACATGTAGGAACCCCATGATTTGCATTGGAAGGCTTCCAAGTACATCCTCAGATGTGTTTAGAGCACCATGAGTTATGGGATTCACTATGCAGTTGGTTGTGCATTAGATCTCATAGGCTTCACATATTCATATTGGGTTGGTTATAGCACAGATCGCAAGTCCATGTCCGGGTACACTCTTAGTTTGGGGTTAGGCCCAATTTGTTGGTCAAGTAAGAAACAATCAACCATTGCTTTATCTTCTGCAGAGGTCGAGTACATAGGAGTAGTCAACTGTGTCATTCAGACACTTTGGCTTCAACACTTCCTTACTGAGCTTGGTGTAAAGTTTCATTGTCCGACTATCATATGGTGTGACAAACAAATTACACTAAGATTTTGTAGAGATCCAGTACAGCGACATCGAACCAAACACATTGAGGTCCACATGCATTTCATTAGAGATTTAGTACATGACAGAATCATTGATTTGAAATTATGTCCTTCCTCCTAACAGATTGTTGACACATTCACCAAGACCTTCATTGAGTATAAGTTTCAAACTTTGTGGGATTGTCTTGCAGTGAAGAACATAGTTTCCTAGCAGTTTCCTTTTCTTCTTTTGATGCATTTTCATATTTTACTCCATAGTGATGTTCAGGGGGGTGTTGGAGAAATTTCTATTTTCGGTACACTAGTTCAGTGGGAGTTAACTGACTAGTTCTATTTTAGACTTTCTAATTTTAGACCATCACTATTATGCATGCATTCTTAATTATATGATGCCATTTCCTATATGAGTGAATATCACTCACTCATTGAACAAATCATAATATACATTGATTATCATTCTTCATATTGCATCTCTCTTCCTTTTCTTTATAAGCTTTGTTTGTGTATTCTTTAGATAGGTCTCATGTGCAAGTTTCCATGAAACACTGACAATCGTTACCATAAGAAGAGGGGGCATTCTCTAAGACAACAATTACAATGAAAAAGTAAAATAATAGATGACTCTAGAGAGGATGTCATGTTGGATAGAGTTATATGAATGAGTGAATGAGGCATACCTTCAATGGTAAGGTTGGATAGATGTTGTACGAATATATACAACTCCAAATCTTGAGGAGAAAAAGGTATAGGTTGTGGAGGATGAGGTGTTGAAGAATCCACGATAATAGGTTGTGGAGATGTTGCAATTGTTGTTATAGTAGAAGATATAATTGTAGAACAAAAGAAATTCATGGTGAATATTGTAGAGGGAGAGAGTGCAGATTGCATTGAAAATTGTAGTATGGAAGGAAGAGGAATTCATATAGTGAGAGGAAGAACCATAAGGGAAAACACTTGTTCAGAAGTGTTGAAAATGTTGTAGTGTTTTCACAACAAATGATGAAGATGTGTGCCTTCAAATTGGCCTAGAAGAGGGGAAGGCTCATAAACAAAGTGATCCAACAAGTTGAAAAGGAGGATTTGCAACAACACCAAATGAAGATGGAAATGTTAGAGTTTTATTGAATTTAAACCCAACAGAATTGGAGTCGACTAAAAATGCACCAATATTTTGAGTGCAATGAGATTTAACACCCCCAAAGAGTAAAACTTTCCTATGGAATATTAAGGATCCATGTATATGATTGGTGGTAATAGTTGAAGAGGGATTGAAAATGGGGAGGCAAAGACCAGATCCAAAATTGGGAGAAATGGTCATCAAATTGAGAGGTGAGTTTGTAAATTCTAATTGTACTTTAAAAATGACGATTAGATAACATATATAATGAAAGATGTGTAGAGAATTATTTTGAATAATTTTGTAGTGTATCCACGAGAGCTATATTTATACAATATAATGAGGAAAATATCATGTAGTGTGTGAATGGATTGAAGTTATTAATTAAAGGGAATACAATTATGGAGAATATGTGATCATTAGAAGAGGATTATCATTTTCCCTTGAGAATTGAGAAGGTGCAAATGAAGAAAAATTATAAAAGCATGGAATGAGAGGAGAAAGAAAATGAATTATTCTGGTTGGGGTTATGGAGACTATTGAGTGTGCTAGTGGATTGCATGTTCTTTGGGAAACTAATGAAGAAAGTGTGAGTGAAATGAAAGATAGCATACCAAAAGAGAGTGGAGAAAGATTTGTAGTAGAATTTTGCAACGAAAAAGAGTGAGGTAAAGGAGTTTGTGCAATAAACTCAAGAAGAAACAAAGAGAAGTTGTTTTCCTGAGAGAGTGTATGCATAGATTAAATATATTGTTTCAGTAGTGAGTGATGTTGCAACAAAAGGTTTTTTGTAAAAGAGAGTGGTATTGTAGCAAAGGAGTCGCAAGGATATCACAACATATGTAATAGTGGAAGAGATGCAGACATGAATTTTTCATTTCCATAATGTTTTGTGTGGTGAACTTTTTGTAGGTAAAGTGGAATATGAAACAAAAGGAAATAAAGTGTAGTAACACAAAGAAAATATTCAATAATTTAAGCAAAGAGAGTTGATGCAAACAAGTGGAGATGAAGCATAGTAGCATTGATTTGAATATGATTGTAACAGAGGATTTGTTGTAGTAAAATAAAAGAAAAACGAGGATATGATTGAGTAGCAAGCATTGGTGGAGTTTGTTGAGATAGTGGTAATGGTGTACAAGAGAGAGGATGGAGAGGCAGTAAGCACCATTGAGAGGGAGCGCTTTCAGGCAATGAGGCTCATTGTACAATATTTTTAATGGTTTCTTGAGGTGGATGAGTTAAAACAAGTGGTAGAAGAGATGATCATAATCATGATTAAAGTGACCCAAGTGAATAATATGGAAAAGTTGAGCAAAAGTGTGAGGGGTTGATTACAGTTGCATATTTCAAAGGTGTGGATTACAAAGAGGAAGAGTGAGAATGTGAAGAAGAGGAGTGTTGAGTGGTATAAAGTGTTCCCGAGGAGGAAGGAAAAAAAAAGAAAAAACATAGATATCCAATGGCTTTTCATTTATCACCATCCTCATAAGCAATATGCTCACATTTTCCAACTGTGGGAATATGATGTAAGAGCATCCTTGGCCAAGACAACTATCCTGCACAAAATTTTGTTTTTGTAGTTGAATAAGTTCATTTTGTATATAATTTTTTTTCATGATTCCTAATTAAATAGGATAGCACAAAGAATATATATACATCATTTGTATTCCTTAAAACTCACCCAAGATGCAAAATTTTATTTTGGTGGGCATTTCTCCAAAATTGCTAAAAGTGTCGAAAAACAAAAATTACCATTTTATCTACTTGAGATTAGAGTTGTTTCCATATGAGGATTTAAAATTGAATTATACCTATTACAATCTATCATGGTACCCTTTTTTGTCCTCAAGCAAGCATTTTGACATGATTTTCTTGCATTATAAAATATCATATTAGGATAATTGGCCATTCTTTGACAAGATAACATATTTTTCATGTTTTTCTACAACAATAACTTTTTTTTGGATTGAAAATATAATAATATTGTAAGGTTAATTATGTCACATGAAACAATTGAGAGCTTGAAAATCCAAATTTAGACTTGTAATGAAGCTTGGGCCTCCATTTTAGTAAAATCAGTCAAAATTAGTGAAAAGAGTGGAAGTGTTGATTTTGTGGATTGATAGTGTGCAATGAAAGAACAATTTTGATATTCTAGAACATATGTTTTTTTAGGAAATGTTGTTGAATTCAGTTATATACAATTGGACTCCATGTGGCATGATTATGTATAGATTTGCATGCATTTCCCTAAGCCACTTCAAGTTAATTTGCACTTTTTTATATGCTTGGATGTCAATTTTCTCAAATGTGCATATATTTAGATTATGAAGGGTTTAAAATTATTTTAGGTTAAATATTATTTTTTAATGTCAATAAAGGATCAATTTCATATTTACACTTTGTATTCCATTGTAATATGAAATGGGCTTTAAATATGTTTGAGAACTAATAGAAAGGGGATTTTGGTCCTCTAAGTGTGGAAATGTAAAGAGCCTTTTGGACATGGTTGTAGACACTTATGAGAGCATGAGAGAGGAGGTTCAAACCCTGCTGTGAGATGTAAATATTTCTAGAGGTTTTAAATCTTCTATGTTTAGAATAAAGAATGTAGAATTGTGGTTGTGAATTTCCACTATTTGAATTTTAATTGTAGTTGTTGTGTGAGTATTTGTTTCCATAACATGACCTTGAATTGCGCGACACGGGCTCTGCATCAAAACTTTATGGGCCTAGAAAAATTTATCACAAATTTATACTTATTTAATCCAAAATTTCTTTTACATTACGTCAATTAGTAACATTTGAGGTTTTCATAAGAAAATACTTTCTTAAATGGTGGAGGGATGGTGTAGTAGGTTGCGAAGCTCTAACCTCTACTAGAGCAGTTGATTGTATTGATGAAATCAAGAGATGAGGGAAGGCCATGGGGAAAATTGAATATCTTCCTTATATTTGACACATAATAATTGACAAGCAACTAAATACATCAATTCATAGAAGAGTTACTATAGATATTAGATTAGACCCCCAAAAAGGAGAATGTATTGTGACCTAAGGAAAATTATTGTTGAATAAGAGATTGACTAATATCGACATTAGCCTAGATCCTCAAGTAGTGGGAAATGATATCCCTGAAGTCGACAAGTTTAATATGAAGACTCTTGGGACTTAAGACATCTAAAAAACAATTCAATCAAGGTTCATGGGTGATCAACAACAACTAGAAGTTGAAGGGTCATTGTGATTTATCATTGTTAGGAGGATGGTACTTCATAGTGATATTCTTTTATGCAAAAAGTAATGAAGCAATGCTTCAAGGAGGACCATGGTTCCTAAACATGGTTGGGATGCTCATGACATTTTGGACACCCAACTTCAACCCAAGACTCAAAGATAGCATGAAATGCACCTATGTGTGTATATCTCCCATTTTCATCATTTTGACTTTTGAAATGAACTTGTTGAAAGTAATAGGAGGTTACCTAGCGGCCTTTCTAGGTTTTTCTATCTTAGCAAGACAAAAACAAATCAACGATAGATGTCGAGATCTATGTGAATATCAAATTAAAAAAGTTAACACCCTAGAAAGGAGCATTAAGGATAGGTTCCATGATCTTGATGTGAGAATTAGATTTAGTAAACATCCCCTTTAAGTGTAGGATTTAAAATGACTATGAGAACTTGGAAAGAGTCTTCCCATAGAAATTAGAAACCCCAAAATAAAATGAACCAGACAAAAGACCACAAGATAAAAACAACCATCACTCAAAGAAAATGGTATAGTGAAATTATTTGCAAATGGTTTTAGTGTTAATATATGGGTCAATTGTTTAATAAAACTATCATTAAAACCTCTACAATTTTTTGGGAAGCTTTTGCAAAAATTTTATAAATATTTTTGCATGAATAAGGCTTGAATAAATGGTATGTCCATACTTGGTCACATTAGCAGGTGACCACAAATTCAAGCCTTTGCATGCAACCATACTCGGTCACATTAGCAGGTGTCCACAACTTCTCTTAATGAAACCCATGGGAGCACACCAATTTATCTAAATCATCCTACATGGAACACACTCATCTCTTGGTAACCTACAGGCATATCCTGTAGCTGGAAATTCACTACAAGTTTAGAGTTTTCTCTTCTAGTTATGATTTTTTTTCCAAAATTGGAAGATTTTGTTTTCAGTTAAAGGAAATTGACATTGTTTACATGCTTGTCATTGCATTTATTTGAAAATAATTAAAAAAAATAAAATAAAAAATTGTTTGGTTCATGTATTAATCTCTTAGGAAAATTGATGCATTTTAGAAGTGATTGCATTTAAAGAAAATTATTATTTTTTTTTTCATTCGCATGCTCTCATGAAAAAATAATTGCTTGCTTTGGTTTGAAATAATTTCCTTGAAAACTTACATTTCATTTAGGGTTTGAAAATATTTTATTTGTTTTTGTACTTTTCATAAGTTTTTTTAATTCAAGCAAAGTTTAAAGCACCAATTTTCGTTTACAATTTTTCTCGAGCTTTTTTTTTAATCTTTTTCACTTGATAACATCATATTTTTTTGTGTTCCACATCCCTATGACTAATAAT